>JAOXYA010000001.1:93229531-93245086 GCA_028565675.1 Sorex palustris
AGCGCCGCCGAGCCGTGCGCGCGCGCCTGCAGCGCGGACCCAGAGGAGCGCGAGGCCTTCTGCGCCAGCGAATTCGGTGAGCCTGGCCCACCCCACGCGGGAGGGGCGGAGGCGCGCACGGGAGAGGAGGAGAGAGAGGACCCGAGTGTCACGCGTGCCTCCCGATCCTTTGTTTTGAAAGCAGCGGTGAACGGAATCGTGCAGGATGTGGACGTGCTGGGAACGGGGATCCGCCTGGTGACTCTGCTGGTGGATCGGGACGGGCTGTACAAGATGAACCGCCTGTACTTCACTCCGGACGGGTTTTTCTTCCGAGTGCACCTCTTAGCCCTAGACCCCTCCAGTTGCAATAAGCCATGCCCAGAGTTTAAACCCGGTATTGAACCTGACCTGACCGCCCGCTCTATGGGCCTTCAGCCACTCTCTGGAAGTGGGATGCCCCCGTCCCGTCCCTATTGGTACTCCCGATTCCCTTCTTTGGGGGTGGGGTGGGGTAGGGATGGGAATTGCCAGTGCTCAGACCTAGGTGTTATCGCGGCCACTCAGGTTTTGCCTTCTGCAGCCGCGCCCCGTTCCACCCACGCCTCTGGTCCAACGAGGCCACGGTCGGTTGAGCCCCAACAGGCAGGTGAGCGGCTAAAGGCTGATCCCACCTGTTGCTATCTGATTTTTTAACCTGTGCAGCCAGATGAAGCCTCAAGCTGCAGCTTTTCTCAAAGGCTGCGCACCTGATCGTTTCGTGCTTCCCCCGCCCCCACGAGACACTATTGATAGGCGTTTCTGTGACTCTCCCCAGGCAGCAGGTACATCGTGATGGGCCACATCTACCATAAGAGGCGGCAGCTGCCTGCAGCGCTCTACCAGGTCCTCCGAGGGCGCGTCCGGCCGGGAGACGGGCTGCTGAGACGCAGCAGCAGCTACGTGAAAAGATACAACCGCAGACGGGATGGGCAGGTGCAAGGTGCCGTGCGCGCCCCGTGCCCTTGAGCCCCCTCGCCCTGGCCGTGCCGGGCTCTAGAGACAGGTCTCAGGTCGGACAGCGGGGTCTTCCTTTCGCACAGGGCTCAGGGCCCTGGAGGAACGGGTCGTGTCGTTCCCATTCTGACCTCGAACTCGACACTTTGTTACTCACCACGCGCTCTTGACACGGAAGACGGCTCTGCCTCTGCCGTTACACAGCTCAGATAACTGACCTGTCAAGTTAACAGATCACGGCTTCGTGTTGTTTATTTTTTATTATTTTAATTTAAATACATTCTCCAGTAGAAATAGTTCACAAAAAAACCCATTTCCTTGATTTGAAATATACAACTTTGAATCGTCTCTTATAGCATGTATCAAACCAAATTTTATACTCAAAGCATCACATTTTAAATTCTGTACAAACAGTAAGTGCACTAGTCAGAGACATGTTTGAAGTGTCATTTAGATCAAAGCTAGGTCAGAACCCAAGACAAGTACTTAAGTTTTACACTGAAGGCATACTAAAAGTTTTAATTCAAGTGAAATATTACTCAAACAAGTGTTATGGATGTACCAAAGTGTAAGCTCTACTTTATTTTTAAGCTGTCTCAATTCTAGAAACTTGTATGTGTCAATCTGGAATCTATCCCAGTGCTTAAATATATTCTGGGCATATCTGATGTCATTTTTCTATTAAGACCAAGTATCGTGTTTATGTTTGTAAAGCAGTAAATCTTGCCTTGAAATCAGATCTTGGATGCACCTGGTTCTTTTTGCCTCAGTAAGCCACTAAAGTTTGGGGAAAAAGACATTCTCAAACTCACTCCCAAAGCTCTGTGGCCAACCCATGGAAGAGTGTGCAGGGATGAGAGAATTGTTACAGGTTCCCCAGGAGGCATGAAAAAGACTTAATCACTTGCTGAATGGAATTCTGAGTTTTATGCTTGAGGTCACTAAGACATAAGCAATTTTTTTTATAAGATCAAATTGTCAACAGATATCAATAACCCTCACCTAGCTGAAGATTACTACCTTAAAGGTCAAATGAACTGTACTGAAGAAAAACAGCCTGGAGTGAGGGAGGTGGGTAACCGGGCTGGAGTGCAGAGTTGGGGAGCAGAAGCTGAGGTCCCGATCCCATGTGGACCCCTCGTGTGCCGCTGAGAGCAGACCCCGAACATTTTCTGGGGGTTCAGAAAATGAAAAATTCTGAGAGCGTATTGTGTGTCAGAGATGTGCTGAGGGAACGCGTGCTGTCTGTGGTCTTTTGAGCGTCACAAAGGCAAATTGTAGCCCAGGATCCCCCCTAATCCTCCCAGGACTGCTGGGAGCCCACAGGGGAGCAAGTTCAAATAGCAGAAGATTCAGTGGCTTCGCAGGCATCATGACACCAACCGTTGGAAAAGTGTCTGCAGTGAATAAGAGGGCCTGTGGGTCAGTTTTCTTTTTCTTGGTCAGGGGTGTGTGTGTGTGGGGGGGTGCCTCCCAAACAGTACTTTGGGAGAACGTCACGTGGTACCATGATGCCAAGTTTGAACTTTGGGCCTGCTGCTGCAATACAATCCTTTAAGCCATCACCCTGGTTCTCATTAGTTTTACGAAAAAGTTGATTCATATAGGAAAGCACCATTCACAAAAATCAAAACCCGATTTTCTCTCCCCACCAGATATTGAAGCCAGGGACTCACCTATACAAGGTTGTGTTCTTACCACTGAACCATGTCTCCAGCGAGGGAGCAGTTTTTACTTATTTTTGGGCCACACTGGGCAGTGCTCAGAGCTTACTCTTGGCTCTGTGATCAAGGACCTCTCCTTACGAGCTTGGGATACCATCTGGGAGCTGGGATCAAACCCAGGTCAGCAGCATGCAAAGCAAGCACCCTCCCCGCTGTACTATCACTTTGGCCCGAGGGAGTAATTTTTTAAAATACAGAAAGTTAAGTGATGATCCTGAGGAACAGTGTGGGGAAAATGACAAAAATGGCCAAGCAGATACATTATTGGCTGGCTGCTCAGATACTAGAGTAGAAAGAGGAGTAATAAACAGTTCTGGTATGAAAGGAAAAAGAAACCATCTGCCCAGAATCCTGAGATTTAGAGTTCAGTTGATTTGCGAATACTGTTTCTGAGAAATTTTACACACACACACACACACACACACACGCATGCACGCACACGCGCGCGCACACACACAGACCCCCATGTGGTCTGTGACTCGAGGTCAGTCTATTAGTATGTACATCGTGGCAAACAATAGCAGGCCAGCTTTTAAAAACTGTTCTTTGATAAAAATTAAGGCCATCACCCAAGATGATGTTTGCAATCAAAAATGAGATTCAGAAGAGGGCGGGTAGGTGGAGGGGGGTACCCTGAAGGCAGGGAGCAGTTCTGCTAATTCCAGGGCAGGCAACAAAGGTTAAATATCAACATTCCAATGTTCAGTAAGTTCCTTGTGTAGCATTAAAACATCAAAAACAACAACAACAAAAAAACCCCCCAAACCCCCACAACTTTCTTCTCTTTCTCAAGCAACACCTGGCAGTGCTTGGGGGCTCACCCCATGTCAGGGTTACAGGCCTTCTGCAAGCAAAGCATGATCAGCCCACTGAGCTGTCTCTCAGCCTACAATGTTTAATGCTATGGGAAATTTTACTTAGTAAATGAATAGCAGTTAACCAATATTTTCCCCTGGCAGACTTCTTTCTCAGTGCCTGTGTTTGTGCTCCAGAGAATAAATGATATGTGCACATGTAATAGCCCCTCAACTATTAATCATATAGTTGCCTTCAAGAGTGTGTCAATAAGGATCATAGCTCACTAGGGTACATGTTTCACATATAGAAGGCCCTGTCTCTCAAAATTCAAAGGGAAAATATTTTGGGGTGGTTGACTAGACTTTTCCAGTCTTTTAATATTTTTGGCACTGTTTTGTTTATATTTCTCTTAAAATATTTTATTCCTCGGTGCCAGGATTCAAGCCCAGGGCCTCACACATGCAAAGGCAAATGCTCTACTGCTGAGCCACATCCAGGCCTTGGCCTTGGAAGGATCTTTCAGATGTTGATCAAACACATGGACACAATCACTAACAACTGCAGAGCCCACCAGCAGCTTTAGGCCTTTATTAGTTCAGAAATCAGCAAATATTGCAACTATTACAACTGAATTTGGTCCAAATCGGACAAGAGGTGGGTGATCTTTTATTTTTTTTCCTTCTCCTTTTCTAAAGCATTTTATTCTAGGTATTACCTGGAAATACCTCGAAATGACAATACTTAAAACACTTCTTGGCTGGTCCGTGATTCTCCAAGTACTTCCAGGACCCTGCCTTGCCCATGACATACCACCGTTTTCATTTTAAGTACTAGAAACCTGAAACCAAGGGGTAACAGCCTTAGTTACTAAACTGATGCTCCATGGTCATGGAGCTCTGTGGAGCTCGGTCTTTATGTGTGCAGAGATCGACAAGGCCACCTGGCTAAGTCTTTAATATCAGAAACACAACAATGCTGGGAGTCTGCCTAATAGAAATGAACAGAAATAAGGAAAGCACTTTTATTTGCAGATTCTAGAAGGAAAATTACAAACAACAGCAAATCTCAGTGTCTTTAAATAACATTCAAGACCATTTGCAATATAAAAAGGTAATTGTTTACTTTTAAAAATAGCTCTCTGAAAATTCACAATTTTTAAAAACCTACTGCAGGACATTAACTAAAATACAAATCCCACAGAATTTGGATAGGAGAAAAAGGCTTACCGATATGAAAATACTTTTTATGAAATGATTTCCAAGGCTTCCGAACTTGGCAGGTGAAGATACAAGCATTAAAAATACTTTAAGCCAAGGAACATCTATTGCTGCAAATTAAATAGATTCACAAGCCCAAAGACTAGTAGAATAATCCTAACAGTATTACAAATGTGCCTTCTACTGTTTGGACTAATAGCAAAATTGCTGTAATATGTATCTCTTAAGGAATAGCAGAAACCAAAGAATATTCATAGAAGAGCAGGGTTTTGAAACTTATTTTCAAACTGGTTTAAAAGAATGTATTGAAAGGTTACTTTTTAAATACCAAAGCTCTGTAGTTGGTAAAATTATAAATATTTTTGTCTTTTATCTGGTGACAGAAATCGCAAAAGCGTTATCACATGGAATCAACATCTTTACCATATGGAATCAACATTTTCCTGATGTGAGAATTTCCATAAAATTTACTTTTGGTACAATATGACAATGCCAACAGCTACAGAAAATATATCAACCAACGCATTATTGTTTCATTAGAAACTGCACCAAATCCAATGTCAAAAACATTAGTTTATTTTTCTAGGATGAAATCTCCTATTCCATACAAAAAAGAATTGCTGTTTAGAATTTGCCACAATCTGTTAAAAACACAGCAATCTATTGCCTACATGTAAGAAAATTCTGGCTGCAACAAGTTTTAAAGGAGTAAGCCCAGGGCCATTTCTAGGTCTACAGAAAGCGTGGCGTGGGGTGATGTTCTTAATTCATTAGAAAGTACAATTCTTGCATCAGCAGAGTGCATCCATAACAGGGGATTTTTTAAAAGTAAAAGGACAGAATAACTTATTTTGGACTATTTCCGTATTAGTATTTTAAATTGTTTCCATGTTTTCAGACTCATTAGCTGGAAAGCAGAGGTTGAAGTGACATTTTTATGTACAAAAAGGGACGGGTTTGCATTAGGTATAATCAACCCAGAATATCCTGTATGCCTGCAGCTGTAACAAGAAAGAATTGGGAGCCAGAACAGTATCTTTAAAGAAACCGTATCTTTTAAGATTTGGGGAAGGTTTTGCATACCAGGATGATATGAGAAGGAAAATAAATTTTAAATCAATAATTAATTTCAGAACTTGGTGGCACAAAGCTAACAGGAATTAGTGCAAAAAAATCTAGTACAAGTTTTGCAAAACGGCAAAAAACAATTATGGCAGATCTTACAGAAGCTATTATTACAATTCAGTGACACAATGTATGAGGTTAGAATGCTGAAGGGAAAAACATACAAAATACATTTTCGCCATAGTTTCCATTTTCCCCCTTTTCTGCTTATACATCTTTAAAAAAATGTGTGGTGTGGGGGAACCCCAAACAACTCAACCAACAAATGGAAAAATACAAAAAAAGACAAAGTTGTCTAAAAAATGCCCTTCCTAGAATACAAGTTAGCTGTCTGTGACTGATCCCGCCTGGACTCAGAACTGCGCCAAGGAAGGAGACGCCTTATTGATGCAACAGGATTAGCACCCCTCAAGATTTCTCTGACATGAGGACAACGAGATAGGAATCATAAAACAAAGGGCCACTAGCATCCCCAGACCTAGGTTTAATTCCTGACACCTCATATAGTTCTACCAGGAGTGATCACTTAGTTACCAGGAGTAACCCCGAGCATCATTAGGTATGGCCCCCAAACAAAAGCAAAAAGAAACGCGTGGCTCAGTCCACTATCGGAGACTGTTCCTGATGATGTCAGGAACATTCCATATGGGAGTAACTGAGACTGTCAGCCTTTCTGCTCAACTTTTCTTTTTGCACAGTCCTCCCACACACACACATGTTGGACCCAAGAGCTCTCCCCAAGTCCCCATCAACAGTCCTGAATGCTAATGTCTCTCTCTGAGTCTGATTTCTTTTTGTGAGGGGACTCAATTTCCAACTATAAAACATTCCATGAAGCTATGGTAATAAAACAGCATGATCGGACTGGTATACAGATCAATAGAAGGAAATTAAGAGATCAGAAATAAACCCTTATATCCATGGGCACTCAGTCAACCAGGGTCTGATCCCCAGCATCCTCTCAGGGTCCTGCAAACACCTAGTAAGCCCCAAGCACAGCTGGGTGTGGCCCCAAAATAAAATAAAAAGAAGTCAGCATACAAGTGGAGGGCATTCTCCTATCTCTTTATTTTTTAAAAATTTTTATTTTGGGGACACATTTGGTGATACTTAGGGCCTGCTCTTGTCTCTGCACTCAGGGATCACTCTTGGCAGGACTTGGGGACCATATGGGATACCACTGATTGAACCTGGCCAGCTACCTGCAAGGAAAACATCTCTTTCTCTGCCCCAAGAACAGCTTTCCCAACGAATGATGCTGGGATAACTGGATAGACACATGCAAAGGAATGAAATTGTATCCTGGACTCACACAAAATTAATTTTAAAATACATGAAAATTAACTAAACATTCAATCTAGATGTAACTATAAGAACTCACCCTTGAAAAGTCTTAAAAAATATAAGTGAGAAATTTTGTGACTTTAGATTACACAATGGCTACTTTGTGATACCAAAACCAGAGGTCATGAGGTCAATCAATACATAAGCTGGACCTCGTCAAATTTAAAAGCTCTTGTGCTTCAAGGAATAGCACCTCAAAAGTGAAAAGGCAACCTTCAGAATGGGAAAGGAGTTGCCAATCTGTTAAGGTTCTGTTACTAGAAACAGGGCAGCCACAGAGATAAAGGAGGACCCTGAGATTATGCTGCCATGCCCCTCAAGTGACCATCATGCTGGCTTGGTCTGGGAATGAACCGCCCCCCATCCTGTGATCAGCTGATTCCAGAACTTCAGCTGGAACAAGACTGTTGGATGACACTGGGTTGTCCTTGCTGCTCCTGCCAGGAGTTTAAGGTTTACTGAGCCACTCCCACAACAGTGCAACTGAAGCACACCATCAGGCACTAATAATTGTATATTGCTTTTTGAGCCCTTTTGAATACAGAAAGAGATAAAACAATGCCCTCCACTTGCAAGCTGGCTTCCTTTAGTTTATTTTATTTTAGGGCCACTCCCAGCTGTGTTTGGGGGCTTACAAGGTGTTTGCAGGACCCTATGGGGATGCCGGGGGTCAAACCCCAGTTGATTGAGTGCAAGGCAAGTGCCTTACCTGCTATACTCTCTCCACTCCCATGATTCTTATTCAAGGACAGCATTCAAGGACAAGATAGTGTGTAGATACAGGAAGAAAGACTGACTGAAGAGGGGGCTGGAGCGATAGCACAGTGGGTAGGGCGTTTGCCTTGCATGCGGTCAACCCGGGTTTGATTCCCAGCATCCCATATGGTCCCCTGAGCACCACCAGGAGTAATTCCTGAGTGCAAAGCCAGGAGTAACTCCTGTGCATTGCCAGGTGTGACCAAAAAGAGAAAAAAAAAAGATTGAAGTGTGAGTATGGACCGAAGGCTTGTGTGTGGGAGTTCTCATGGAAGGCCAGGGAAAGAACTTCTGCTGCTGCTTCACGCACTGGACTCTCTGACCCCATGGAGCAAGGGCTTCTGAGGAGGGAGTAACCCTCCTACCTGCTATACTATCTCTCAGATAATATATACTATCTCTCAAATAATATATACTTTGGGCTTAATGAGGGGGGGAAAAAGTGAAAATAGGGTCATGGGTTCTATTCTTTGAGCATGCTCCAACTTTCCCTTCTCAGGAAGTTGGTAGTTCCCAGAGCTATCTGGTTCTGCCTCTGGACTTTTCTCTTTGGTCAACATGATTCCTCACCTCCTTGTTCCAAATCCCTTCCCTCCCCTCCTCTTTCCTTTTCTTTTTCCTTTATTTGATGAAGGTGGGGTACTTGGGCCATACCTGGCAACTCTCAGGGGCTTTTACTGGCTCTGTGCTCAGGGGGTGATCCCTCCCTGGAGGGGGGTGGTGAGGGGAACCTTATAAGGTGCTGGAAATTGAACTCAGGATGCAAGGCAAGTACTTTACCTCCTATCTCTCTCCAGTCATTTTTTTGTCTTTCTTTTTTTTTTAACTTTTCATTCCCCCCATCCCCACCCCCGAACCTCCAAGGCTTATTCCTGCCTCTGCACTCAGGAATTATTCCTGGTGGTGTTTGGGGGCACCAAATGGGATGCCAGGATTGAACCTGGGTCAGTCTTGTGCAAGACAAACACCCTACCTGTTGTACTATCACTCTGGGTCCTATCTTTTGTCTTTTTTACGGCAGGTTTTCACACTGCCACTCCTACCTCAGATCTACTATCCAGCATATATTTGAAAAACTCTCCATTCAATGATATTACACAAATTATTCCTTTTAAAAATAAACAGAGGCTAGAGCTAGCTCAACAGGCTGAAGCAGGCAGGAGGCCTGGCTTTGATCCTGACACCACATGGTCCCTGCACAGAGCTGGGAGTAACTTCTGAGCAGCGCCAGGTGTGGTCCCAAGTCCAAATAATAACAACATTTTTATTTATTTTATTAGTTTGTTTTGAGGCCACACCTGTTGGTGCTCAGGGTTTACTCCTGGTTCTGCACTCAAGGATCACTCCTGGTTGGCTTGGGGAACCATGTAAGATGCCAAGGATTGGACATGGATTGGCCACTTGCAAGGCAAATGCCCTACCCTTCTTGTACTATCTCTCCAGCTTCAAATTTTTTAAACAAAATAAGGGTCCAGAGAGAGAGAGAGAGAGAGAGAGAGAGAGAGAGAGAGAGAGTGTAGAGTAGGTAGGGCACTTGCCTTGCATACAGCTGACCCAGTTTTCTTTCCTGGCACCTCATATTGTCCCCTGAGAATCACCAAGAATGATCCCTGAGCTCAGAATCAGAAATTCCTGAGCTCAGTCAGAAAAAAAAAAGCCAATACCCAAAATAAGCATTATAAGCACTGTAGCACTGTAGCACTGTCCTCCCATTGTTCATTGATTTGCTCCAGTGGGCACCAGTAAATTTAAAATAAAAACAGGCTTTAAACAAACATATTTTTTCCTCAAAAACATTGACAAATAGACTACAAGCACAAGAAAATATGATCAACATTTGTGGTCATAAAGGAAATGAAAATCAAAGCCACAACAGATGTGACTTGAATCCCCCTCAAGAGGGAAATAACAGCTGTGAGGATGTGGGGCAACTGGAAATTTCATAAATTGTTGATGAGGTATAAAATGATGCAGCCTCTTTGAAAAACAGTTTGACAATAGCTGAAAAAGTGAAACATGAAGTTACTATTTAACCCAGCCGTTCTCCCAGGGTGAACTAGGCCTAGGAACTGGACTTGGCCCAGAAAAAATTTAATGCCTCCATATAAAATTTTATGTGCAAATATTAATAGAAGTTTATTCATAATAACCCCAAAGTGTAAATCTAATGTCCCTCCCCTAATGAACAAATAGAAGAAATGGGTTATAGTCATTGAATGGACTATTCAGTGATACAAAGGATCATCAGGCCAGGAAGCTAGCTTGGAAGACTGAAGCACATACTTAGCACATCAGAGTCCCACAGTCCAGTCCCCCGGAACTGCACGGTCCACTGAGAATCACTGGGAGTCACCCCTGAGCACTGAGCTGGGAGTAACCCCAAGCACTTGTAGAAGTGGCCCCAAACTGAAAATAATAAAGGAGTAGAAGATATTATACCTGCTATAGTACAGTAAAGGTAGAGAGGAATATCTTTTTGTTTGTTTTGGTTTGGGGGCCACACCCAGCGATGCTCAGGGGTTACTCTTGGCTCTGCACTCAGGGCTCACTCCTGGCAGCGCTCAAGGGGACCATATGGGATGTTGGGGATGGAATCCAAATTGACTGTGTACCTGGAGGTTTCCTGATATTCTTTGTTGCAGAGGTAAATGGATGATGCAGAAACCTTGGCCTCAGGGAACATGGTGAGCTGTAACTCAGATCCATTAGGATCATCTAGATCATGGCCTTAGGGGCCGAAGTGATAGTACAGCAGGTAGGGCATTTGCCTTGCAGTGGCTGATCTGGGTTCGATCTCCAGCATCCCATATGGTTCCCTGAGCACTGCCAGTAATAATTCCTGAGTGAAGAGCCAGGACTTAACCCCTGAGCATCGCTGGGTGTGACCCAAAAAGAAAAAAAATAGCTTTTGCTATTTTGCTATGTCACTGAGGCTTAGAGAAGTGGTAGCTGAGGAGAGCGATTTAGGAAACTGAAAAGTCTTGGTTCTACGTTTCCATTGCAGCCCCCAAAACAGCTGCAGCAGATGGGGCCTGTAGTTTCTCCCACAAATCCCCTTCTTGAAGCTTCCCTGGGTGTGAACCTAGAGAAGCCGTTCTCAATCTATGTGAAGGCATGGCTCTCAGAGCATCAGGGGAAGAACTGAGATCCTCTGGGCCTGAGAAGAGGGCCCAGCTGCTCGAAGAACTGTTAGCTGGTGGCTTCAGTTAATAGCTCCAGAGCTGCAGACAGCTGCCTGTCCCCAGCTGTTCTTTCGCGGACAGCACACCCAGAGACCAATCCAAGGCCAGCCATCTCAGCTCGGCAGAGCACAATGCTGAGGGGCCATTTCAGGTCCAGAGTTCCTCGAGGGGTCACTTGGAAGTTGACGCGGCTGCTTGCTTTTCTTTCTGCTCAAGCCCGTTTCCTTCCCTTCCCTTCCCTTCCCTTCCCCAGGTGTCCATCCCAAAGGCATTTCCTAATAAACATCCTGGACACCAAACTGACTCAGAGTCTTCTTCCTGCAGAATCTAAATTGAGAAAACGCTCACCCTCACCCCCAAAATACTTTAGTATTTCTTTCTGGGTTTGTTTGTTTGTTTGGGGGACACACCCAGCGATGCTCAAGAGTTACTCCTGGTGGTGCTCGGTGGACTGTATGGAATGCTGGGATTGAACTCAATTTGGTCACATGCAAGGTGCCTTACCCACTGTACTATCTTTCCAATGCCCAGCATTTCTTAGTAATAAGACTAGTCAGCTAGACAACTGCAGGAATCAAAACCAGGAATTTAACACTGCTGTGTTACAACTAACATTCACACCTCATTCAGATTTGGTCAGCGGGCTCCTTTTTACAGTGAGGATCCTGTTTAGGATTGAAGTGATATATGTGCATGTAGGTTTTGGGTCCAAATCCAGCTGTACTCAGGGTTCACTCGGCTCTGCACTCAGGGATCACTCCTGGCAGGCTATGGGGGAACATGTGGGGTTTGGGAGATCAAACCCTGGTTGGCTACATGCAAGGCAAGTGCTCTCTCTGCTGTACTATTGCTCCAACCCTAAAATTCCTAAATTTTATATTTGTTTTTCCTTATGTGTCAAAATAAACTTTCTAGCAGTCCTTTTTGGCACAAGACCCATGTTTTTCCATCTCACTGAAGAGGAAGACATTACTTTATCATGTGAAGAACTGGAAAATAAAGGTATTGATCTTTTTACAACATGATGCAATAAGTTGCATTAGTATACTGAGAGAAAGTCTATTCTCAAAGAAAATTCATATTTGTAGAAATTAATTTTTTTCCT
Source organism: Sorex palustris (assembly GCA_028565675.1). NCBI lineage: Eukaryota > Metazoa > Chordata > Mammalia > Eulipotyphla > Soricidae > Sorex > Sorex palustris. Next base: position 93,241,758 of record JAOXYA010000001.1, read on the forward strand.
GAATAACTGGTATATTAATAAATGGTATACCATTATAACTGTTCTTGTTTTGTTTTTGTTTGGGGGCTACACCCACTGGTGCATAGGGCTTACTTTTGGCCCTGTGCTCAGGGATCACTCCTGGTGGGCTCCGAAGACCATATGGGGTGCCAGGGATCAAACTTGGGTTAGTCACATGCAAGGCCAGTGCACTACCCACTGTATTATGTCTTTGGTCCTTCTAACTTTTACAGAGGCTACTCCTGGCAGTGCTCAGGGACCTTGCATTATTAGGGATAGAATGTAAGGCCTCTGATTTTGTAGGCAGGTGTTCCACCATTTGAGCTATCTCCTCAGCACCTATTCTAATATTTGAAGCTATAAAATATTGGGGCTGGAGTGATAGCACAGCGGGTAGGGCGTTTCCCTTGCACGCAGCAGACCCGGCTGACCTGAGTTTGATTCCTCTGCCCCTCTTGGAGAGCCCGGCAAGCTACTGAGAGTATCTCACCCACACGGCAAAGCCTGGCAAGCTACCCGTGACTTATTTGATATGCCAAACACAGTAACAACGAGTCTCACAATGGTACTGGGCCTGCTCGAGCAAATCGATGAACAATGGGAGGACAGTGACAGTGACAGTGATAAAACATTGACATTTCCTGGGTTGGGAAGACACTTGCTTTGCATATGGCAGCCCCCCGTTCAAGTATTTCTTTCTTTTTTCTGTTTTTGCTTTCTTGGGTCACATTGGCAATACTCAAGGGTTACTCCTCGCTCTTCACTCAGAAATTATTCTTGGTGGTGCTTAGGGGACCATATGGGATCCTGGGGATCGAACCTGGGTCAGTGGTGTGCAAGGCAACACCTTACCCACTGTACTATCACTCTGGCACCACATTCAATTCTTAACATCACCTAAATTGTCCAGGAGTGATCCTTGAGTGCAGAATTAGGAGTAAATTCCAAATACTGCTGGGGGTGACCCAAAATCCAGAGTAAAAAATTTTAAAAAGTAAATATTGACTTTTCCTCTAGATTACTTGCATGACTTTGCATAAAGAATAAATTCATGGGCTGGAGTAGATAGTACAGTGGGTAGGGTGCTTACCCTGTATGCAGCTGACCCAGATTTAATCCCTACTACCCTACATGGTTCCCCAAGCCCACCTGGAGTTATCCCTGAGCCAGGAATAAGCCCTGAGCACAGTGAGGTGTAGCCAAAACAAACAAAAAAGAAAGGCAAACTCACAGAGAGACAATGGTGGAGAGTGGAACAGATTATGCATGAAATCCTATCAATAACAGTATTATAAATCACAGTACCTAAAATTTAAAAAAATTAAATAGTAAACTCATAGCATAGAGACAGCTTAGAAGGCTGGAGCTTGTGCTTTGCATGAGGGAGGCCTGGGTTGAAGTTCCTCCACCACATGCTCCTCTGAGCACCACTGGGAGAAACCCCTGAGCACTGAGTCAAGAGCAGCTCCTGATCACCATTAGGTAAGACCCAGTGGGTGAAGCTTCCCCCCAAATGGATTAATTTATATTTTTATCTAGAGAAAAGATCCTAATTCTTCATTCCACTTAGAAATTACAGAAATACTGTAAGAAACCAATTTGCTCTTTTTTATTGTATTCTTTTTTATACTATTATTATTATTATTATTATTATTTAACAGTAGGGCTAATATGTCCTTTCCATTCCTCCCCCAAATTCCTCCATTTGAGACAGCTTTAGCCTAGATTCACATAATCTGTTCCAAAGTAGGGAAGTTATAGATAATTCAAAGTTATAGAAAATGTAAGCCACAAGCCACAAAGATAGTATAGCACTAGCACTTGCCTTACATGAGGCTGACAGGGGTTCAATCCCTGGCTCCCCACTTGGTCTCTTGAGCACTTCCAGGAATGAATCCTGAATGCAAAGCCAGGAGTAACCTCTGAGTATCGCTAGTATGGCTCCAAACAAAACAAACAAAAAGACACTAAAAGGATGTAGTGGAGAAAGAGTTTCAGCATCCACAAAGAGGCTTTCCTGCACATACCAACAGAAACCTTGTTGGTAATTACCTATGGTAGGTTTAATTTTTCCCCCACCCCACTCCCAATAAGATGTCCATATCCTAACACTAAAAATACATATTACCTCATAGAGCAGGGAAAAACGGGGGGAAGGGGACACAATTTGTAGATGTGATTTAGGATTCTGAGAGAAATTGTTCTAGATTATTTGGAAGGAACTCAATGCAATTGTGTGTGTGTGTGTGTGTGTGTGTTTAGGTGGGGCACACCTGGTGATGCTCAGAATGGAGCCTTATGAGTTACATCCACAGATACAAGGAATAAGAACACAAGGACACAAGGAACAGGAGCCTTCACTGTGCAACTAGTAAACAAAAGACTCTGTGAAAGTAAGTGGACCCAAGGTTCCTAGCAAAGATAACCGTGCAGACACTCACAGAGGCCTTGTAAGTCAGCATCTCGGTCCTGTGGTGGTATCTAACCATCTGGAGAGAAAGCTTTGCCAGGAGTGACTTAGTCTGTAATTTTTTTTTAAATTTTGCATAAACTTAACCATTTCTTTGTGCAAAACCCTGCCTTTCTTTACATATAGAAGATCTCACCTGTATTCTTAGAGGCCAGGAGAGTTCCTACAGATTTATGACTGCATCCTATATAGAGTAAACTTTTATTTCATTACTCTCTCTTTGCATGATATTTTATTATTTAGCCACTTGACCTCATAGCTATCAGAAATTCCATGTGGGGGCCCGAGAGACAGTGGGTGCTTGCCTTGCATGTGGCTGAAACAAGTTTGATCCCTGAGCCCAGCCAGGAATAATTCCTGAATACAGAGTCAGGAGTAAGCCCTGAGCATCACCAGGTGTGCCCCCACCCAAACATACACACACACACACACACACACACACACACACACACACACAAACACACACACACACACACACAACCACACTGCATGTGTCTTCGGGATAGGAAGGCAGAGGGATACTTGACACACAGGAGAGAAAGCACTCTGACACTGACTATGACGGCACACACTAGAGTGACGTGGCCACAAGTCAAGAAGCTCTGGTAGCCACCAGATGCCCAGGAAGACAACCACAGATTTTTCCCTGCTGTCTCTGGAAGACACTCAACCCTTTACTTCCTTTATTCAACTCAGGGAAACTGAGGAACTTTAGGCCTCTGAATTGTAAAAATTCTGATTTCTGTTTTTTAGATCATTAAGTTTGTGGCAATTTGTAATAATAAAGGTAAAGGCCCTTCCCGTTGATCGTCGATTTGCTCGAGCGGGACCAGTAACATCTCCATTGGAGACTTTGTTG
>JAOXYA010000001.1:93257784-93268105 GCA_028565675.1 Sorex palustris
GCCCCCCCCCCCCCCCCAAGTCAGGTTAAAACCGGAGACAGGAAACATCTGTACCAGACGCTTTTGGTCTAGCCACAATTTATCTCAGACGAACATACTCTACACTGATGGTCTTCAAAGGGTGGTCTGAGGACCCAGTGTGGTGTGGGAAGGAGCTGGAGCTCAGGAGTCGAGAAGTTTTTCCTCTGGCCACCTGAACTGGTGGTGTCAAGCTGACAGATGGAGGATCATCTTTTTCAGTCAACCTTTCCTGAGGGGCTGTGTTTCTCCTGCACATCATCGTCCCCACCCTCTGCCCCAGCAGGCACCCACTTCTCTCCACTGCAGGCCCAAAGGGTCCCCGTGCCTTGGGAGCTCAGGGGTGTGGGCCCGCCACTTGTTTCTCCCTTACTGCGTGCCTTGGGGCCCAGCTAAAGAGACTGAGTCTGTCCCTTTCTTTCTGGCTGACGTGACTCAGCACAGTTGCCTCTAGCTCCATCCAGGTTTTGGCCGCTGTACTAGGTGCGGCAATGAGCACGGGAATGTATGTGTCCTTTCAAGTTAATTAAAATTGGACGAGCTTCTTCTGAGGGAGGCCACACCCAGCGGTGCTCTGGGGTTACTCCTGGCTCTGCACTCAGGAATCACTCCTGGTGGTATTTGGGGGACCATATGGGATGCCAGGGACAGAACTTGGGTTGGCTGCAGGCAAATGTGGTATTACCCGTTGTGTTTTTGCCTTGGTCCTCAAAAAAAGTCTTCCTTAAAGATAAAATATGGTCCCCTGAGCCCACCAGGATTGATTCCTGGGCACAGGGCCAGGAGTAAGCCCGGAGGAAAAAAGCCCAAACCAAAAGACTGAGTTGGGAATAGGCTCAGCATGGCTGGGTATGGCCAGAAAAGCAAAACCAGGAGCCAGTAACATAATACAGTAGGTAGGGCGCTTGCCTTGCATATGGCAGGTCACCTCCCGTGGGGGCAAGGCAAGTGCTCCACCTGCTATAATATTGCTCTGGCTGCAAGAATCAGATTTTTGGAAGAACCTCTTGTTCTTCGTGTCACACCCTGAGTCAGCGTGTGCAAGGCAAGTCCGCTACTAGCTTTACAATGGCTCCGGCCCATAAGAACCTTTTCTCCCTCTGCAAGTCTGCATTCCTTATTGGGCAGCTTTCCTTTCTCTAAATAAAAATGTAACACACACACACACACACACACACACACACACACAACTTAATGGACCAGGAGAGGACTTAGCAGTCCTAAGGGAACCGAGTCTGAACCCCTGAGCACTGTGTGAAAGGGTCCCTGCCCTCCCTTCCTGTAGAACACCCCCAGAAACAGAGGGCCAGGCTGGAGCGCAGGCTTGCATGGGGAGGGCCTCCCGTACCTGCAGCGAGCGCAGCACCCTCTTCAGCCCTTCATAGTCCTTCTCCGTCAGAGGCGTGAGCACTGTCATGGCATCCTCTGTGGACTGGCACTGTGGGCAGACGTACTCGTCAATGAGCTCTGCCTCACTCTGCAGGATGCCAACACAGCGCCCGTGGTACCAATTCTGACACCGATCACAGCCAATATAGAATCTGCAAGATCCGAAATGGAAATGTGAGTCCAAAGCAGGTTGTGGGGGGTGGTGGTGTCCCCAGACGATGTACTTTTAAAACTAGTAAAACATGCACCTGAAAACAGTCTAGCCCGGGGATATAAAATAGTTTTAGTATTATAGTAGTTTCATCAACACTCTTGTAGACATTCCAATGAGTTCATTTAATATTTCTGATTTGAGAACAGATATTAAACATTTATTAAGAACACTGTGTATATAATATTGGAGAGAACCAATTTGAAGAAAATGCAAAACACTGAATTGACTTTAAAACTCAAAACAAAGCCTGAAATCTTTCAACTCATACCGTTTCAAGTGGGAAGCTGATATTGGCCACCCAACAAGAAATTCAAAATTGTGCAAGCTAATAGCAGTCTCAGAGCCGTACCATTAGTGTTTTTCTAACCTACAATAAAACCCCATTTCAAATACCAAAAAAGTCCAAATAAGTTAGGCTATCTTAATCTCATTAATTTCAATGTTGCATAGTGAAGAATCAAATCTACCATTAAATCGTATTCCCCCACCCCCCCGCCCCAGTGCATCTCAAACATTCACTATGAAGAAACATAAATTTTGAAGGGGAGGTAAAGAGGGAAGAAGAGAAAAAATTACCGAAAAGGAATTTGTAATGTAAGTGTATAATATATGCAGAAAAAAAATCTTGCTTTTTAATTAAAAATAAATAAGCAGTCAGAGCAATTTGGCTTCCTAAATTATTAAATATGATGCTCTTATCAGAACTCACTGTGACTCATCATAAGGTGTTCTGCAGATACAGTACAATTCCTCACTGCTGCCCTCTTGTGCCCGTTTACAATCATTACAGATGTACACATCCATTTTCTTAGCCTCCTTTTCTGTGATGCCAACACATTCTCCATGATACCAGTTAGTACAAAGATCACAGCCAATATAGAACCTAAAAGTATTCACAATGAAAATGACAATGTAATTGTCATTTTGAGCTGCATGGTACTTAATTCTGTCCTCTCTGCCACGATTCACTTTCTTACAGGGTAACGTTCTGCAATGAGTCATCTACGTATCTTGATCCGCTCTCTCTACCCCTGACACACGGCAGCATCTGACACGGGCCTGAGTGTGGGAACATGACGGCACTCACATCGATTTCAACGAGAACACTGGTTCGTGAAAGGTGGGTCTTGAAAACATACTGAAAACATATTGGAATTTGAAAAATGAACAACACACTGATGGTAACGCTTCTCTCATGAATGTGTGTAAAACAGGAACAGGCACACACACACACAAAAAACCAAAGCCACGGAGTCAAAGACTTACATCTGTCAAACCTATGCCACAGAAGCCATTGCAAATTCAGGGCTATTCTTTGGTAGGTTTGAAAATGTATTGCACGGTGTCAATCTGAAGACGAAGCAAAGCGCAAACACCAAGTGGAAGTTATGCTACAAGGAACATGCAAATCAGCCAGGTGTAGGAGACACATGGTCAGAACATGGAATGGAGGAGAAAATGAAGAGGGTTACATGTAGTCAGCGAGAACCTACCTAATTTTCTAAATGAACAGTAGGATTTAACTATAACGGATAACAAGAGGGGTCAGCTTCTCAGTTGCTATTATACGAGCAATGGTAGTAAAGCGCGCGTGTGGCCAGGGCAGTAAGGGGAGAGCAGAGAGGAAGCAGCTGGCCCGTGCTGGGAGCAGGGAGAGGGGGTGCGGCGCGTGGGGGGCGGTGAGCAAACTGGGAGCCTGGGGAGGATGGAGGAACGCAGACTTGGGGGGGGGGGCGGACAGGACAGTGACCCTTTAAGACTTTGGAGACAGGAGATCCAACTGACAGTGAAAAGCGCCTCTGTGATCAACAGCGTCTCTCAACAGGCTGCGGGAGCCCTGGGTAGCATCATAGCCAGGAAGCAGGAGCCTCAGGGAAGCAGCCCAGGCATGCGGACACCATCAGGTCTACAGGGAGGGGGAGGGGCTGTTCTCGGTGGGGACACTAAGGGAAGCTTCCGGTAAAGCTGAGCCTGAGGGGACAATACACGGCTGTGTGTCTGTGCGGTCACTTGCTCTCTGGCAGGGCGACCGCCCTGACTGCCACTGCTGGGGGCAGGGCCCCGGCGGGATTTCGTCTGCTGTGTTCACTAGACAGGCAGAGTGTTCTGGAAGGAAGTTCAGAACCTGAGCTTCAAGGTCATGATTCCCAAATCACCCTTTGTGGGGAGAGATCATTATAACGTACGACGGAAAAAAAAAAAAAGAAACGAACTCATTCCAACAGGAACAGTGAGAAATGACCCTGGTGTACTGAAATGCTAATGATGACAAACTGAAAAATAGAAAATATCCACAAAATGAGGAGGCAATCACAATAGAATGATCATGTGTACATGTATACCTCATTTTATGTCACTGTCATTTTATATCAATGAAAGTGCAATGAACTTCTGTCATCTGAATAGGCCAAAGAAGTCTCGATATTTAAAGAAATTCCATAAGCATATTTTGATGATTTTGTGCAAACACCTACATGATTTTTGCATGTCATTTTGTTTTGGTCTGTAATTCGTGAGTATATTTTTCTTAAAATGAGGCACACTTGTATTAAACTAAGTGAAAAATCAGTTAATAAGGTTTCACATTTTACATTATGTTTAATCATAAACAGAGTAAGAAATGAAGAGTGAAGATGCCTACAGACTTATGTTTCATTCCACACGCAGCATGATCTACCCACCGTAAGTTTGGGTCTGGCACTTGCCAGCAAATGGTCAATTAAATGGCATGACTAGTGTAGTTTCCTTATTGCAACTGCGGCGTCAAGAAGGAAACCACTATTTGCTTTATAAATTGTTTTGGTATCTACTTAAGGCATCTAAACATTCCAAACTTGAAATCATCACATTTTTAAAAATACAAATAAGCATTTTTGTACAATAAAAGCATGATTAACTTTAGCTTTAAAAAAGCTAGACTATGTTCAAATGGAAGCTAAGCGCTTAGCTGAATGATAATAATGATAAAATATAAAACACTAATGGATTAGTGCCCTTAAAGATCTGTCACCAAAAAGTTAATATTGTCAAAAACAGTCTGAGCTGCCACGCTCCTCCAAGTCATGAGTGTCAAACCTGAGGATTGGTGAAAGAAACAAACACACTGGCATTTTTCTGACTTTCTTTCGCCCCAGTAGTAAAATGGGAAATTCCACAAAAATGTCAAGTGTCTACTATTGCAATTTAAATAACAGAATTCTAAAATTTAAAAAAAAAAAAAAAGGAAAACCCCCAAAAAAACAACCTGCCCAAGTGCAAACCTCTTACAGCACTTAGTCGGGGAGCCTGTGGGGTAGCAGGGACCCACAGAGCTTCCGAGAGACCCCGCAAAGGCAGCTCCCAGCTGTGGGTAGCAAGAGGGACGCCAGTGCTGACCAAATTGTCTCCGGAGAAGAGTATGAGCAAAAGCGAGGGAGCACCAGATAGCTTGTTTTTGACAAAGATGATGAAGGACAAATACAAATGGACACGAGGATGAGCCAATGTTCGCTTCCCTAGTGTCATGATGACGAGACAGCGGACAGCACGGCCCTGGTGTGAGCTACTTCCGTGGACACTCCCTCGGGTCGCTAGTTCTTTCCCGAAACGCTCCCTACCTGGCTACTACTGAACAGAACCCAGCGGAGCAAGAGGGGACGCACTCACTTGGATTCATCGTAAGGCGTTTTACAAATGCAGTACAGCTTGGTGTCCTTTTTAGTTTCCTTTGAGGTAGTAGAGATCATTTTCTTCTTCTTGGACTTGGAGCTGGAGTCTCTTTCCTCCTCCCGCTTCCTCTTCTGGGAAGCAGTGGGCAGCGAGGCCGTGGCCGTGGCCAGGGGGCCCGCGTGCTGCGGTGGGGGAGGCGGCGGGGGTGAGGGTGGCGGAGCTGGGGGCGCGGGCGGTGCCACGGGGGAGGTAGCCGCCACAGCAGTGGCCTGCACCATCTCCTTTTCTCTCTTGATTTTCAGGTCTCTCTTAAGCTCTTCCTGTGTGAGTGAAGAGACAAGGCAGTGAGCTGGTGACCTGGCCACAGGCCCAGCGGTGGTGCTGAGAACACAGGAACTGCAGGCGGAGCCCAGGTTCCTGCAGACAAAGATGGGACTGACAGGAGAAGGTGGTCCACAGATGAAGGTCCCAAGCAGGCAAGGGTCTTGGGTTGACAGAATGCAGATGGAGAAGACAAGGAAGGCACCAACCCTGAAAGCAACCTTGTGGGGGCAGCGAGGAAGGCCGGTAGATGGGACACTGGCTTGGCATGAGCTCCATGGCAGCCCCCACGTGTGGGCCCGGGCATCAGGAGTGATCTCTGGGCACAGAGCCAGGCACGAGCCCTGGGCACTGCTGGGAGGGGCGCCCACACCAAACCCAAAAAGTAATCCTGGTGGGTAGAGATTACAGGTATGGGGGCTAATTTGCTTATCTGGCATATTGTGGATTCCAGTTCAATCCCCAACACTATGGTGGTCCCCCAGGAACTCTTAGGAGAGACCCTTAAGCACTGCACCACGCGAAATCCCCAAACCAAAACACAACCATCACTCTTTCCCAGCCCATAAAACAGGCAATCTCCTCCCCATTCCTTTTGTGGTTTTTGGGTCACACGCGGCAATACCCAGGGGTTACTGCTGGTGGTCCTCGGGGACCCAATGGAATGCTGTGGATCGAGCCCAGGTTGGCTGCATGCAAAGCAAGTGCCTGCCCACTGTACTATCCCACCAGTTCTCTTCTCCTCCCCGCTCTTCTATACCATACCTGCTATTCTGATAAGTTCATGCAGTTTGATTCAGAGAAGGTTCTAGTAGCAAATAAGCTCTTATAAAATAATTATTTAAATAAATCCCTAGACCTGGGGAAAGGGGGCGGAGGGAAACTGGGGACATTGGTGGTGGGAAATGTATACTGATGACGGTGTTGGAACATTATCTAACTGAAACCCAATCATGAACAACCTTGTAACTGTGTATCTCATTGTGATTCAATAAAAATATTAAAAAAAAAGAAAGAAATCCCTAGACTTATCTATGTAGAGAAAAATGAGGCAGCTCAAGCATTTGCAGGAGAGTCTGGTGCTCTTAGACCCATGATATAAGCCGAGTTTCAACCTAGAACCTCTGTGCAGCAAACAGAACACAATAAACAAACCAATCTAAACAAAAAATGTACATCTCCAGGAGATGTGGAGAAACTTTAGTTTTAGAAAGGGCCAAGATTGAGAACCTCTGAACTGGTACTTGGACATACTCAGATACAGGAGTTGGGTGAGGGGGAAACCAACTGTGCCACCCCCATTCGTCCTTCTCTACTGTGGCTCAGGGGCAGAGCATGTACCTCACATACAAGGTTCTGGTTTGGATCCCTCGCACAGCCCTGAGCCCCCAAGGTCAACCACCAGATTAATTTTATTAATTAAAAGGATCACGATCACGATCATCCTGTTGTTTGTCCTGTTGCACCCAGGAATTACTCCTGGCGGTGCTCAGGGTACCATATGGGATGCTGGGAATTGAACCTGGGTCAGCTGCATGCAAGGCAAACACCCTACCCATTGCTCCAGCTCCCTCCATCACGATCATCCTGTTGTTCGTCAATTGCCTCAAGCAGGCACCAGTAACGCCTCCTTCGCCCTAGCCCTGAGATTTTAAAAAGTGCCATATTCAAGGCTCTATCAGGGTTAGGAGAATGAGACCCATCATTGTTACTGGTATTTGACATATTGGGTACACCACAGGGAGTTTGCCAGATTCTCCCGTGTGGGCAGGTTACATTCGGTAGCCTGCCAGGTTGTCCAAAGTAAGAATGAGATAGTAAGATATTTTATAAATAGGATGTATTTATAAAAGAATTAGACAGATTTTAGGAAAGTCAAGATGATCATGATAAGGGTGGGAGCAACAGTATAGTGGGTAGGTGTTTGATTAGCACGCAACCAACCCAGGTTTGATCCCTGAGTATTGACAGGTTGTGTAGCCAAAAACAAAATGAAACAAAAAGATGATCACACTGTGACAGGGGGCTGCAGCAATAGCATAGCGGTGAGGGTGTTTGCCTTGCACGCGGCCAAACCAGGTTCAATCCCCGGCATCCCATTTGGTCCCCTGAGCACCACTAGGACTGATCTCTGAGTGCAGAGCCAGGAGTAACCTGGATATTGCTGGGTGAGACCCAAAAAGGTAAAAAATTAAAAAAGACCTGGGTCTGACAGGTAAACACTAGTTTTTGCAGTCAAGAACATATCAGTGGTTATAAACAATGAAAGAAACCAAGGAGATGAACGCCTGAACACCTCAACTAGGACACAGGGCTCAGGGGAGGTTTACTGGGGCCTAGGGCTAGAGACTGGAAGGGCACCCTCCCTGAACCATCAGGGGGTGAGGTTCCCCAGGCTTTAAGGTGACCAAGTGAAACCTCTCATTGCAAAGGAGCCAGCAAACCACGTGACAAAGAATGAAAACATGAAATGCAAAAAAAAAAAAACAAACAAAAAAAACCTCCAACAAAATCACTAGGTGAATCTGAATCCACTCCAAATGATTTTGTCAAAGAAATGATGCTTCCTTTTAATTAGGGGGGAGGGTCACACCTGGTGGTGCGGTGGGGGGGGTACACAGGGGTACACATGGTATGGGGGAGGGATGCAGGGATGCTAGGATAGTGCCTGGACCCGTTCTCTCCCTCTAGCCCTGGTCACAGAACCGTGACAGAAGCTTTATAACCTCTATGCCAGAGAGATAACACAGGCGCTGAGTTCTATTCAGGTAAGACAGGTACACCACCTGGCACAGAAGTTGCCCAGAGTACATGGATGAAGAGCAGTTTTATCTCCGACGCACTTCTCCCAAGAAGATGACATGTGAAGTGCTTGACAGAACTCTCTAGTTTTTGGACTAGATCACATTTGTTCTCTTATTACTTTTCCTGGGTGTGGAATGTAACCACAAACAGTGAGCATTTCCCTTAGTCTCCTGGGGAGTCCCTAAGCTTATTCAGTCTCTCCAACCTCTTAAGGCTTCTGCAGTGCTGGGAATCAAACCCAGGGCCTCACACGTGCAAGGCAAGTGCTCTAGTTGCTGAGCTATCTCCCTAGCCTTAGAGCCCTGCCCTTAGTCACTGCTTTCCTTGGAAGACTCTGATGCCTCAATAGTGTTGATTTAATTGACAAGAGGGAGCACAGCAGTAAAATTTCTAGACTGTTAACTGTGGTGGGAAAAGATTTCTCTACCTTATTGAATAGCTTCCCAAATCCCTGTCTTCAATATTTAACTTCTTGGTGTCTGGATGCCCGGAAGTAGATCCCATGGTTGCTTTTTCCTGGTACGTGTAGTATTGAAGGAATAGGGAATTTGGGGGTATATCAGTTTGAATCAATTGAGACCTGATGAAATAAACCCTACCTAATGGGGGAGAATATATTTCTCTTACATGATCAATATGCTTTCTCAACATTGATTCTCTCTCCCAACAGTTCCTGCCAAAGCTAGGCTTCCTGATTGCCTCATATCCATTGTTTCACTCCTTTATACCCCACCCTTGTTTCTATGCCTACTCCACCTAACATATATCTTCTTTATCAGCTGGGTTTCAATGTCAGTGATTAAACTCTAGTCAAATTGCCTGTTTAGTCCATTAGCTCTTTCCAGGCCAAGGGAGTCATTCTGTCTCCAGTCTGTTGAGGTGATCAATTTAGTGTTTAAAAGGCAACCTTATTTCCTAGCTCTTGAGAAATCTCATTATCACCACCTATTTCCCCTGCAGAGCCTATGTTGGCTCCCAGGGATGACTATACTCTTTTGAAACATTTACAGTTTACTGTAAGCATTTAGGAAGCACAAGCATGTTTACCAAAGCAAGGTGGCTAGGAGGATTAAGACTGAAAATATGCCAATGGGAAGTCAAGGATACTAAGTTACTGTTCATATATACTATATCCTGCTGGCCCACTGCTCTGCAACTAATCAGGAGTAGAGCGTCTTCTGGCTTATATTTCCCTAGAGATATGATGCTACCTTGAAGTCCATCTGGTAAACATCGCCAGAAAGATTGTGGTTTCTCTCCCGAGCAGTCTGAACTCTAGCCTTCAAGAAAGGCTTTATTGATTCAGTACTGACCAAATGCTGGATTCTGGGTGTTTTTGACCAGCAGTTAGTTGCTTTTTAATTAACATTATAGCAATATAAATTATGCTATATTATATTGTATTATAGCAATAACCCATCATAAAAATCACCCATTTCAAATCCACCATTCTTTGAGTTTTATTTTGCCCAACCATCAACACAATCCAGTTTGGGAATCTTCCCATCATCCTAAAGTGTCCCCTCCTAATCACTGCAGTTAATCACCTCTCTGTCTCTACCCTGGACAACCATTGTTCTTATCTCTTTGTATCTAGTTTTATATTTTCTAGAAGCATCATTTCAGTGGAATCATGTTCAATGTAATCTTATTTATCAGGCTTCTTTGTAGAATAATGTTGTTGAGATTTTTCTGTTATAGCATGTAGTTATAGTTTCTTCTGGTTTATTACCCCATTGCTTAAATATACAACATATTACTATGTATACACTACTACTCTATGCTACTTTTCCTACTATATACTACTATTAAATACCACTACTACTCTTAATATACATAACTACTACTTTTACATGTCCATTCTCCACAGAAGGGAAACTAATATTGTTTCTAGTTTTTAGTTCTTGAATAATGCTGTTTAAACAT
>JAOXYA010000001.1:93282159-93304238 GCA_028565675.1 Sorex palustris
CAAGCTCCCCGTGACGTATTCGATATGTCAGACACAGTAACAACAAAGTCTCCAATGGAGACGTTACTGGGCCCGCTTGAGCAAATCGACAAACGGGAGGGCCTTTACTTTACACATTTAGGGAAGTGAGTGACAGCTCAGTGATGAAGAACCTTTGTCTGGTAATCCTGAGGCTGGTGCGGTGCCAGCTCAAGCCCAGCATGCCTCAGGGCCTGGGCGGCACCCCAGTGGCTCTGCTACTCAGACATGGGATGGCAGTGCACTGCAGCCAACAAACACGTGAGCACACCTGCAGGCCACTGCACCAAGTGTGTCCAAACTGCAGTCATCTCAACTACCACCTCCACAACAGGAAGGTATGCTGAGAGAGACAGAAAAAACCCTAGAACAGTGTGTAGGGCACTTGCCTCTCATAGGGCCATATAAACCAAACCCCTGCCTCTTAGTGTTGAATATCGTATGCCCCTTTCCTTGCGTATTCCCCTTCCTTTCGCAAGCCCTTATTTCCTCATCTGGATAGACCTCCCCCCTCTGCCCACTAATTTTTTGGGGGAAGCAGTGCTGAGGGCTCACTTCTGGTGGGCTCAGGGGATCATACAAGGTGCCAGGCAAACACCCTACCTGCTGTAGTATTTATTGTTCCAGTCCCTCTTTTATTTTTCTTAAAAAAATAAAAAAGATGCAGAAGCCTGCTGTGGGTGATGTGGCCTGATGTGGCCACAGGAAATATCAGTGCTACAATCATCTTTTTTTTTTAAATTCTTTTTTTCACCCGCTTGCTGCACAGTGCTTGACTGTGGCTCCTGGGTGCACCCTAGCGGTGGTGCAGGCTGTGAGTCCAGGCTACAACAGGGCACGCTAGGGTTTTGGTGCTTGCTGATTTGTCATGGCAGGTTTCAAGCCATTGAGCCACTCCCTGGGTCCCATGTTTTTATACTTAATCTTTCGTGGTAATTGATTTTAACGTGTTTCTCACAAACACACAGGTAAGCTTTTCAATACAAACTTTACAGCATTCCGCTGGATACAGAAGCTTTAACCACTTCAAATGATAAACAGGGGCTTCACAGCATCTCTGTAGTCTTGTTTTCTGATTTCCGTTTAAATGCTTCTGAGCTGTTCCCTAATTGTCTTCTGCCATACGGTTGTTCTTTGCTCACTTGCTCTTTCATTTGAATGGCATCATCTTCCCATGAGTAGTCTTAAATAAACATTTTAAACAAGCAAACCTGGACTTTTGTTTGCCTGTTTTATTTGTGGTGCTTAGGGGTCTGGTTTTTAGGCCACACATGGCAATGCTTGGGGCTTCCCCAGTACTGTGCTCAGGGGAACCACATGGGGTGTGTGGAATCAAAGCCGGGCCAATCATACATACAGCAAGCATTTTACCCACTGTACTACCTCTTCGCCTGCAGGAACTTGTCTCCAGCCATGCCAGAGGGCACACCTTGGGGTGCGAGCTCCATAGCAGAGTCCTGAAAATCAAGCCTGGCAATTTGGTATTACGGGCCAGCAGGTTACACCCAGAGGTGTGGGAGCAGGGGCAGGGAGCAAATCCAGAATCTTGCACATGCAAGGCATAAAGGCGTATATCTACATGCTCTGCCCCACCTCCTATTTTCTTTTTACTGGCAATGCCAAGGACGAGAGAGTATCTATGGAAAGATCCCATGATGGATTTGAAATTCGGTAAGCCCTGAAGCCTCAATTCAAGTCGGTATTTTCTCGTCTGTACAGTGCCAAATACAGAGTATTATAGATAGCTTAGGCTGGCTACTTAGAGCGCGGTAACACTAGAAGGATGAATGCCTACCTGGTGGTACCATCACAGGTGTTCGGATAATCGTCTTCCCGAGCGGTGACTGCTGGAGCGGTGTTCTAATCACCGTCATACCAGGCCGGATCTGGGGCCCTGTGATCACCTGGAAATGACACAAAGGACAGTGAAATCAAAGGGTTTTAAAGATATTTCACACGTCGAGAATTAGAACATTGATCTTGGGGTGGGGAAAACAGTCCACTGATAAACATGTCTATAGAAATCACCAGTCTTTTGCACGTTACACTTTGATTTTTTTGGGTTGCACCTGGCAGTCACGAGTACTACTCCCAGCTCTGTGCTTGGGGCTGCTCCTGTGCACGGTCCACAACTCAGGGGACCAGGCTGTGACAGAACTCGAGACTCCTGCCTGCTTTCTGTTTTGGACCACATCAGGCGATACTCAGGGCTTACTTCTGGCTCTGTGCTCAGAGATCACTCCTGGCAGTACTCAAGCCACCACAGAAGGTGACAGGGACTGAACTGGGGTTGAATGCATGCAGGGCAAACGCCCTATCCTCGGAATTACCTCTCTACCAAAATCATAATAATTAAAAAAAAATTGCTAACAGATGCAGAGATCTAGGAAGTATCATGCTGAGAGAAACAAGCATATGATGGAAAGAGAATAATCTTACTCCTGAGGGGGATGGGATACAGAGAGACCCAGTCAGGGAATAACAAACACCCAGAGCAAACAGAGCCAGAGAGCATGAGAAAGCGTGCTGAGGGGAGGGGAGGGGCTCAGGTCGTGGAAGGGCCCACCATGACAATGACAGAGGGAAGCGGTCACTCTGCACCAGGACTGGTTGCTGACATGTATGACCCCCTGGCAGGAAGAGCAGGGCAAACCACAGCGCACAAAAGGGGGATTGGGGGCAGGGAAAACAGTGCCCGCCACAGAGGCAAACCAAGGCACAGAAGAAAAACTGGGGATGCTGGTGGCGAGGGGAGGGCACTGCTGAAGGGACAATGCAGAAAACTCAACCACGAGTAATTGCAACTCTAACTCACAGTGGTTCAATTAAAACAAACAAACAAAAAACAATCATTATCAGACCCTTATCACAGACGAAAAGGAAACGGATGACTCCTGGGAGAAGCCGTTCTCCAAACCCCTGAGTCGACGGCACACGCGCTGCACGGGGTTCTTACTTGGGAGGTGCTCGTGGTTCCCGCAGCGCCTGAGGTGTTGGGCCTGATGGTGACCGTGGCCGCCCTGGGCTGGAATGACGTGAAGGTCTGCTGACTGGAGCTAGTGCTTGACGGAATGATGCCCAGGACTTTCTGCTGCACTTGAACAACACCTTAAAGGAAGATGAAGCAGCAATTAATGAGGGACTGTTTGAATATAGAAGCGTCAGGGGGTGCTGGGTTTCTGAGGGAGAACTACGTGTGGCAGGGATTGAGAGTGGGCTACACAGAATGTGGAATCTGAAGACTGAAATCAGTGGAAAGGAAATGAAAAAATAATGGCAACAGTATGAGCTGGCAAATGTGAACTGAAACTCTTCACATCTCCCTTACCTCCTTGTGTTGCTGGCACATTTACAGCGACAATCTTGCTGTTTGCAGGAAGTGGCAGTTTGGTAATTACTTTTCCTGCCATAGTGACTGGACTGCCTGTAATTTGGAACGTCTGCCCTGTGCTGGCAATGGTTGGAGCAGAGGTGGCAGCTGTGCTGGTGGCTAATGGGGTATAAGACATTTAATAAGCTTTAGATTTAAAATAACCAGCAACGGAGTGAGTACAAGGAAGGGCACCAATGCATGAAATGTGGCTCATTTTTGTCTTTTTTTTTTTTTTAAGAAAAACATTCCTCTCCAAAGTTAGTGAATGATGTCTATGTTAAAAGTGAGATAATGTGAGAGGAGTTTGGCTACTGGAAGACAATGAACGGTCATCTGTAACACGCCAATCGTTACAGTTTATTTGCTCATTAAGCTGCAGGAGGAAAAAAAAAAGACACACATTTTCTAAAGATATGTTTCATTTCAGTAGCTCCAGGATGGGAAACAGATTTCCTGAATGAACAAGATCTCTCTTTTATACAGCGCCCTGTACCTGAGTTGGACTGGCCTTGCTTGACCCACGTAGCAAAGGTCTGGTGGAAGTTCTTGTTCTGCTGGAATGTGACCGTGGCGGGGGACCCGACCTTGGTCGTCAGCACCATCTTGGTTCCGGGGGTGACTGAGCCGCTGATGGGGGCAACCATGACCTTCTGTGCGGGAGAGATGGTGCTCGTTGTACTGTTGGTCGGGGAAGACGTGGAAGCCGCAATGACGGTTGGTTTTTGTTGTTCCAGTCGTTTCTAGGAAAGCGCGAAAGAAAACAAAACAGCTCTCAATAGTAAAAAAGTATCACTCTGCCAACGAGTGGAGTCTGAAACTTTGCCACCCTAAGAAACTACACACATAGACCATATTTTACATTTGAGAATATTCCTACATAAACTTATCTTTGTAGTCAATTTGCTGAATATGGCAATCACACATTTCCTTGCAAATAATTTTCTCATAAAAGAAACATTCACATCCAAGTGTTTCCAGATGGTGTGCCCAGTCAAGCTCTCAGACTAAAGTGCAAAGAGATGAGTGACTTTCCTTGTGACCAGGACATCCTGGTCAGCGTAAGACTTAAAAGCAGAAATGATGGGGATGGTATGAAGCCGCCAACATGCTGTACATTTGATCCACAACACAAGGGATGTGCCACAGGGATTGGAGCTCAGTGGGTGAGCATGTGCCTGGCATGTGTGAAGTCTAGGCTGGAGAGAGTACAGGTGCTTGCCTTGCATGCTGAACACCGCCATGAGCGATGCCTGAGCACCACCAGATATGGCCCGAATCACACCCCCCTCTACACACCAATCCGTCCCTACAACCACACACACACACACACAAGCATGCACGCACACAGAAAAGAAAATCAAAAGTCAGAGATAAGAGCTGAGGAGGCAGAGCATCTGCTTTGCATGTGTAAAGCTCTGGGTTTGATCCCTAGAATTGATAAGCTTGAAAAAAAAATCCGTCCTGGTGCTGCCTGGGCCCATGTACTGACTAGGATCATGTGCTCCCCAGGCTATGTACTGCCCGGGCCATGTACTGCCTGGGCCCATGTACTGACCAGGGCCATGTGTTGATGACAAGCATGTTCACGGGTGGCCGGTGTGGCTTTCACACCCTAGTGCTGGCCTGTGTGCTGGGCTCTCCTCTCTGGAGAAGCCGCATACTCGCGTGTCTTCCCCTGTCCCCTGCTCCCTGGGTGGCAGAGGTGGATAGAGAGGAAACAGCAGATTCCATCACCATGCCGATGTGTCTCTCCAGTTTCTGTCCATACTCTGTAGGAAAGGCTTCAAGAACTGCTCTGCTCTGAGAAGGGTACACCTGGGTGGGACCCTAGACTATGGGTCCTAAAGCCCTTAACACTCTTGTAGGCGCTGTCTGCTTTCTGAAGAATTTATCCTCAGCTTTGCTCTGACCATAAAAACGTCTTTCTTATTCAAAAATAAAATATTCATTGCTGTGAATCTCAGTGGGGGTGTAGAAACTTTCAATACCACTAACTCTGAAAGACAGGTCTTAGCTCTCCTCCACCTCCTCCCCCCCCAAAAAAAAGAGTTAACCTCACCCCACCTCCCGAAACATGGCACTGGCATTGTGGCACTGTCCTCCTGTTGTTCATCGATTTACTCGAGCAGGCACCAATTACGTCTCACAACAAATTGTGAGACTTGTTATTGTGTTTGGCATATCAAATACATCACAGGTAGCTTGCCAGGCTTTGCCATATGGGCGAGCGAGATACTCTTGGTAGCTCGCCAGGCTCTCCAAGAGGGGCGGAGGAATCGAACCCAGGTCGGCTGGGTGCAAGGCAAACGCCCTACCTGCTGTGCTATCGCTCCAGCCCCCCCCAAACATGTATTTACTAATTTTTCAAATGAAAGGGGGCATGGCCTTCAAACTGGAAATACTGGGGTCATAGAGACAGTACAGCAGGTGAGGTGCTTGCCTTGCACTTACCGGACCCGGGTTCTCTCCCCAGGACCCCACATGGACCTTAAGCACCGCCAAGTGTGGAACACAAACATAAACAAACAAACAAACTTGGAAACGCTGTGCCAAGGATGTGCCAAGCGGCCAAGCACAGGAACAGCATGTGTGCAGCCCTGGGGGTGTCCGCGATGACGGAAACAGGAAGGACTATGGGCCAGAGGGTGGTGGGACAATTCGGTCTCATCTCTGCCCTCACACCATGAGGCCTGCCAGGAAGAATTCCCTAGTGCACTAGGGGTGGGCCACACACAACAAAAACCCTAAACCCTGGAAATAGTCTCTAAGCAAACATCACTGAATATGGGGCTGGCTGGCGTGGCTGTGCTCTGGTGGCCCCGTGCACTGCTGGGAACCTGACCAGACTCGGCCGTGCTCTTTCCAGCCCAAAGAAACAAACTGACACTGGAGATGATAGCACCGAGACATGGGTAACACAACATGAGAATGAAGAAACAAGATGACGCACCAGGTGAGTGGCTAGACAGAGGGATAAATTCTGGGGCTGTTATCTCAAATTCTGCCCTAGGCAAAAGTAATGTCCTAAAGTGAATCAATGTAAAAGACACTTAAGAAATTTTAAAAAAAAGTAATTTTTGTTTATTTTCCCTGGAGAAAAAGTAGTTTTAGGGATGGGGGCGATAACACAGTGGGTAGGGCGTTAGCCTTGCACACAACCAACCCGAGTTTGATTCCCAGCATCCCATATGGCTCCCTGAGCACCACCAGGAGTAATTCCTGAGTGCAGAGCCAGGAGTAACTCCTGTTCATCGCCGGGTATGATTCAAAAAGGAGAAAAAAAATAGTTTCAAACAAATACTTTGGATTACAATACATATATATTTATTATATGAGTATATATACATCTATATTTAATTTTTTTGTGGATCAGGGGTATGAACTCAGGGCTTCATACAAAAAGATC
This sequence comes from Sorex palustris, assembly GCA_028565675.1. Classification (NCBI taxonomy): domain Eukaryota; kingdom Metazoa; phylum Chordata; class Mammalia; order Eulipotyphla; family Soricidae; genus Sorex; species Sorex palustris. The sequence continues at coordinate 93,288,957 of JAOXYA010000001.1, forward strand.
AAGTGCTCAACTGCTAGTTACATCCTTTACCCCTATATTATTTTCAAAAAATTTAATTCTTTTTGGTTGGGGTGGCTTCCAAATGATGCTGAGGGACCACTCCTGGCAAGACCCCATCAACCAACCTCTCAACTTACACTAGCACCTGAGGATGGTGCTCCTTAGGCCCTGTGGGCTGGGGACCAGCAAGAAGCCCCCACTGTGTGGTGCCTGGGGGTCTTCAGAGTTGTGGCTGGTGATGGTGATGTCAGGAGGATGTGTGGTGCTGAGGAGTAAACCATCGATTGGTGTATGGTTTCTATTTTCCCCGATTTGTATTTTTTTTTCTCTTTTTTTAGACAGGGGCCATATCCAGAGGGGGACTCAGGGGTTACTCCTGGATCTGGATTCTGGAATCACTCCTGGTGGGCTTGGGGGACCATATGGAGTTCCAGGGTTTGAACCCTGGTCGGCTGCATGTAAGGCGAGTGCCCTACCTGCTGTACTATTGCTCTAGCTCCATATAGTATATACTTTATTTTTGGAGAAGTCACACTTGCTCTCTACTTTGGGAACAGACCTGGTCACTGCACACATAAGCAGTACTGGGATTTAAAGCCGGGTCACAGCTAGAGTCACATGCTCGGTTAGCACCTTGACCTTTGTGCTGTTTCCACAGCCCAACCCCGGCATGTACAATTGCCATGTGTAGCCAATTAATGCTATCATTTTCAGTTTTATTTGGAGGCCACACATGGTAGTGCACAGGGATGATTCCAGATGGTGCGCAAGAACTACAAAGTGCCCTAGACTAAACAGGGGCCTTCTGCACAGGCTGGAGTCCCTCCAGCTGGCCCTCTGGCCCTTAGTATTAAGTTAATACTAGAAACAGATATCTACCCAATCTCCATCCTGGATTTCAGTCGGCTAAATCCATTCATACTATCTTCTTAACCAACATAGGGGAGTAATCCTCTTTTATGTGAGTTCCGAATATTCTGGCACATAAATAATATGGCATACTATTTGTAGTGTGGAAAAACTGAGACACCAATATCTTTATGACCATCAATTATAACGAAATCTTTACAGAGTTTTAGTGTATTAGTTTCTTCAAAGACTACAAAACTTTTATCAACTGTGATTCTGCATGAAAAAAATAAAATCAAAGTGCACAATTTGCAAACGGACAGCTTGGCATCTGCAAGCTGCTGAAACAGTGGAACGCTAGCTCGTTTCCAGCAAAAAAGGGAAGATATATGTGAAAAGCTCAACGGAGATACCCAGGGAGTCAGACCAGGGATGGGGTTTAGAGGAAGAACACATGATCTGAATGTGTGCGGCTGGGATTTGCTTGCTGACAACACCGAAGAAACAATCCAACCTCCCCATCCTCCTCTCCCTAAAACAACAAGAACAAACACAAGTACACAATATAATCGCTAAGCTTTTGGTGCACATGAATCTGGCTAAATACTGACAATTTGTTGCCCGGTGGCATCAGTACCCATGTGCCCACTCAAGAGGTAGCCAACTGCTGATGCCTGAGGTCCACCTCCAGCCCTGCCGGTCACTCACCTTAGCCTGCTGCTCCACTGCCTGAGCCTTCTCTTTCTCCACTCTGCAGGGGAATAAAAAAGAGGAACTCGTCAGAAACTACCCTGCCGACAGCTGGCATCTAATAGTAAGTGAAATTTGGTTGATTTCCACATCATGAAATCATGGTGACTGATAGATGAAATAAGCACGCAAAAACACTTTCACTAGAAATTAACAGCTGGATACAAACGCATCAAATGAAAAATATGCTCTCTATATAGCTAGCACTTATAGTCAACAGGTCAAAGGAGCCAGACGGGACAGCAGCATGAAAGGGGGATTCCCTAATTCTGCAGCAGCAAGGCCGACGGCTGCAGGGCTGCCGCGTACCTCTCAGCAAAGGCCCTGATCTCCCACAGCTCCAGCTCCTCCTCGGCCACCCAGGTCTCGATGATCACTGGGCCGCTCTGCTTGGGCGTCTCGGGTCTCTTAGGCCGCAAGGCACTGGATCGGAGGCCTTTCCTCTGAGGCGTGGGTGTTTCTTTGGAAAAGAAATACTTTTTTAATATTACAGCATTTCTGGCTTCTTTTCCTCACAAATACCAACTCTGCAAGACTGGTGAGTGTTCTGAACCCCCCTGGGCTTTAGGTATGAAAGGTGGCAGCACCAGGCCCGCCAAGCCGCAGTCTGTGTGAGAAGGGCCAGGGCTGGGTGTGTGCTGGGCAAAGCAGTGGGACACCGGGAAGTAGAGTGGTTAGGGAGGGCATACTAAGGACAGTTTTCTGGAAGAATGCTAAGAGTACAAAGAAGATTGTGTTAAGGGGGCAGGAGAGATCGTACAGCAGCTAAGATGTTAGTGTAGCATTGCACATGGCTGACTTGGGTTTGATCCCCAGAATCCCCTACGGTCACCCGAGCATTGCCAGGAGTGATTCCTGAGTGTGGAGACAGCAGTAAGCCTGAGCACTGCGAGGTGTTACCCCCCAAAACAAACACAAAAGACTGTGTTAAGGCACGAATGTTGAGTCCGACTGTAATCCTAAGAGAAAGCTGGTCATCAAATTTCAAAAATTAAACCTACACATCTGGAGGCGACCAAGTTCAGTAAAACAGAGTATTTCTATTGAAGGATAGCATTTTCTTTTTACAAGTTAGTCCGGGAACAATGCTGGGGACCACGTGGTGGCAGGACTGAGTCTGTGGGCCCTCATGCAAGGCATGCACTCTGACTTTAGGGCAACCTCTCCAGTCGTTTATATTACATATTTCTTAAAAGGCCCTGTCCATGAGTATTTTCAGAACAATGAAGTTATTGATTGTTTATATATGTTGAATGAGGGAATGATTTTTTAGGCAGACATTCACAATTATTTGCAAGACAGTGTTAATCTTGCCTTTCCCAGAATCAGCCCTTCCTAATCTTTCTAATCTTACTGAAATTTAACTTAATACTTAGCAATGTAATACTGTAACCTTTACCTTGCCGGAGCATAAGAGCAGGATTCCATTCTTTTAAGTATTGGTTACCTAGGACCTGTCAGGCAGGTTCTCTAGAAATGTTTCCTTGAGTTTTGTTGGCCACATCTGCAGCACCTGGGTTTGACTAAGCTCTCTGGAGACTGAGCCTGATCCTATCACATGCACTCAGCCCACGGTCTCTGGCCCCACAGAACTCTGGATGCCCACAGACATCTTTTGCCTAATGTGATCTTGCTACATTATCAATTACTAAAGTTTTTTCCAAAAGTTGAATGGAGAAGAGCAAAGAAAACAATTATGACCAAATCAAAAGATTGTGGTAAAAGGTGAGAAACGAGAAAGAAAAGGCCTTCTTGGGGCCAGAGTGACAGTACAGCAGGTAGAGTGCTTGCCGTGTGTGTTCGACCTGGGTTTGATCCCCGGCATCTCATATTATACACCCAGCACCACTGGGAGTAATTCCTGAGTGTCGAGCCAGGAGTAATCCCTGTGCATCACTGGGTATGACCCAAAAAGTCAAAAAAAAAGAAGAAAATGCCTTCTTTCTACCCCTTACCTTTCGGTGCTTCTGGAACTCCAATGGGGCAAATGATTTTCCTGATGCAGTACTCTGACCGAATGCCGTAAGGACCAACGTCTCGCCTCTTAATGATTTCGGTTGTTGTGATTTCAGTTTCAGATGTTTCTATGGTGATTGAATTCACATAGTATTAGTAATCACCTAAAATACTTAAAAGACTAACAATGTCTAACACATTGTGCTTTTGAGAGGTAAACGTGGAATACACCTTTGGAAGGATTTGATCAATTCATGAGTTTAAGGTCATTGTTAGACTGCAACTATTCTCAGCTTCTTCCTCAATGGAACTTTTTGTAATTTCTAAACAAGAAAAACGTCATGTGCAGGCAGCTCTGTTCCCAATGGCACATCACAACGATAACCATTATGTCCCTCAGGAAGACTTCCCAGGTGGGTGGCTGGAAGCAGCACGTGGGTTCTAGACGTGCGCCTGTCTCAGCGACCTCCCTTCTGTCTTCTGGAAGGGTCCGGATCATCCTAAGAGCCTCACTGTAGAAAGAGCCCTCCCTGCTGGGGCCAGGGCCGGCCCACGCTCCAAGGCGGGGTCTTTTTCAACGTAAGCACAAAGTGCTTACAACGAACTGAATTATTCAGTGTTATTTTTTCCCCTTCAATTTTGCATTTTTTAACTTTAAAAGTATTGTTTTTTTTATTTGACTTTTCTATTTACTTTTAAAAAAACTTTTAACATAGGATTCAGCCAGGCCTGGCCGCTCACCCGTCCGCGTGGTACCCCCTCCCGGGGGGGCTTTAGCGGCCATGTCGTCCCAACGAAGACTCGCCCACAGCAGCCGCAGCATGAGGCTCACGCCCGCCAAAGACTTCACTGTCTGCAGCCTGTACCTGGAGGGAAGACCAACAGCACACATGGAGGAAAGGGTTGCGGCGGGCCTCTTCCTGCCTTGGTGGCATCACTTTAATGTTTATTCTGAGGGCTTGTAAGCACTATGGATCACATGTCCCTAGTTTCCAGGTATTATCTGTACTTTTAATTTTACTTGGAGGGGAGAGGGGGACTGGGCTAAGAACGGTACAGGGCTTACTCGTGACTCTGCTCAGGGAGACATCTGGGGTACCAAGGATCAAATTGTTGCTGTGTGCAAAGCAAATGCCTGAACCCCCGTGTCCTATACTCTGGCTAGATTATATGTCACTTCACAGAAAAACTGGTTTTTTGGAAGTAGGCTTAACATGTACCAAAAGAACAGAAGCCACTTCAAATGTCAGACTCATAAAATGAGCATGTCTCATCAGACTGATGCAACAACTATTTATGAATATTATATAAATTCAGCCAAATTCCAAAATACATGCTTGGGTTGAAGAGAGTATGGCGGGAGGCTCTGGTTTTGCTCACAGCTGAAAATTTTGATCCCCGATACCATGTATGGTGTCCAGAGCCTCACAGGAGATCCTTGCGTTCAACCAGGTGCGGCTCCAAAAATTAGAGACAAAAAATTCTACCGAAAATATTATCGTGACAAAATGTGCACTGTGTACTGTCCTCCCATTGTTCAGAGCGGGCCCAGTAACGTCTCCACTGTGAGACTTTTGTTGTTACTGTGTTTGGCATATCGAATACGACAAGGGTGGCTCGCCAGGCTTTGCCGTGTGGGTGAGATACTCTCGGTAGCTTGCCGGGCTCTCCGAGAGAGGCAGAGGAACCGGACCCGGGTCAGCCAGGTCAGTCACGTGCAAAGCAAACGTGACAAAATAGAAATAAAATTTTTTGCTAAATGTGACAAAAGAATGTTGCAGGACAAACTCTAAACTATTTCTGCAGAAACAAAAGAACTGAAAATGTTGACATTGTCTCAAAGAAGTGAAAAAAAAAAAACCAAAAGAACGTCAAAATACATAGTGGACAGAAAATTACTCTTTGAGCCCAAATGGCAATTGTGCAAACCAGTGGATTACTAGTGCAGACAACATAAAACCAGTGTGAGGTAGAGAGCTAAAATAGCAGGAAAGATTTTGCTCTGTATGAAGCCAACTGGGAGCTGAGGCCCAGGACTACAGATGGTCCCTGAGCCTCTGTCCTGAGCACGGAGTATGGTCCCCTGCTCAAAAACAAAACAAAACAAAACAAAACAAACAAAAAAACCAACAACAACAAACCCAAACCAAACAAACCAGGTTGTATCTGGGAATTCTATAACATAACGATGGAATACAATTCTGTAATACATTGCCCTAAAAACAGGCTATGCTGTATTAATTGCTAATCAGGAGACACAGAAATCTTTATCGTATGGTTCTGTGTGCAAATGAGTGAAACATTTTAGATACTTTAAAAACATACTTCAAAATGATTTTATAACTGCAATGAATATCAAGTCCAAAAATGGGCTTACTATGGGACATATTACAGCACTCTAGGTTATCAATTCTCTACTGTTAATATTTAGTAATTTGTTGGGGAATTCTTACACCTGAATATATTGGCTGACTGCAACAAAATCTTTAAAATTACTTTTCTTCCTTTAACAGATATCAAAGAGGAAATGATTTCATTGGGGGTGGGATGGGTTCTATACCCATCAGTGCTCAGGGGTCACCACTGGCTGGGCTGGGGGATCATGTGGAGTGCTAGGGAGTCTGGGTTAACCACACGCAAGGCAAGTGCATAAACTGCTATCCTATTCCTCTGGCTGCCCAAAGATAAATTTTGGACTATTTGCATTTAAAGGCAATGCTTTCTTTTTTATTAAAGTTCTTTGTTGTTCTGCTGGGGCCACAGTTGTGGTGCTCAGGGTTCACTTCTGGCTGTGCTCCTGAGTCACTCCTCTGGTGCTGCTAAGGGCACCATGCATGTGTTGGGGTCAAACACGGATCAGCTGCAGGCGAGGTCAAAGAACCCCTATACTCTCTCCCCTGCCCCAAAGCTTTCAACTCATGCCATTATGACAAAAAGGTCTTCGCTGAAAAAGATGCTGTAGTTTCTGTTTCGGGAGACACAGCCGGCGGTGCTCAGGGCCCCTGTTAGTGTGTCCTTGGGCCCTTCTGAGCAGTGATAGTGATGGAACCACAGCCTCGAGTGCAACACATGCACACCAGCCCTCTGAGCCAGCGCTTCATCCTTGCAATTAATTTCTCATCTTCCCCTCGCTCCGTTTACACTCTTTTCTTCACTGGGCATCGCCCTGGGAATCCTCTGACTTAGCATAGTTGTTACGTTAGAGAGAAAATGTTCAGGAGCTTTGCGGAGATGTGTGAGAGGGAGCATGTCTGTCACTCCCAGACCATACCCAGCAAAAAGACTGAGGAAACTCTGGACTCATGGAGTCATTGTCACTGTCCTCCCGTTGTTCAATGACTTGCTGAAGCAGGCTCAGTAACATCTCCACTGTGAGACTTATTACTGTGTTTGGCATATCAAATACGTCACGGGTAGCTTGCCAGGCTTTGCCATGTGGGTGAGATACTCTCAGTAGCTTGCCGGGCTCTCCGAGAGGGGTGGAAAAAAAAAATCGAACTCGGGTCGGCCATGTTTGGCTACATACAAGGCAAATGCCCTACCCGCTGTGCTATTGCTCCAGCCCAGACTCATGGGGTAAAGCAACTATATTTGGAGAGGAAAGTTCATTCCCATCCTCTCTCTAGTCTCACCTGTAGGGTCAAACAACTTTAAATTACCCGTATTTGGGGCTGGAGATGAGGAAGGAGGTTAAGACACCTGCCTTATAGTGGTCGACTGCTGTACAGCCCCCCATACTGCATGGTCCCCCGAGCACTTCGAGGTCTGGCCCTGTATTACTGGGGATCGAACCTGGGTTGGCTGTGTACAATGCTAGCGCCCTCCCTGCCGTACTATAATGCTCCTGCCCCGGCGCCCCTCCCGATTTTCTAATGGAAATAGCACCAGGTAATGGGCAACCTCACACATCATCAGTCTATTCATTCGTTCTTCGTTTGCTAAAACATTCAAAAAGTATCTGAGGGCTGAGGGCCTGGCAGAGTGATACAGCACATGCCTTGCAAGTGTAGGGCTTGGCTTTAGAGCCCTGTCAGCGGAAAAAAGCCAAAGAAACAAAAACAAAAATACAACCCCCAAACTGGTGTACCTCCAATGAAAGGAGTAGGGGATACAGTGCTCAGAGCTGCTGCAGAGGAAAGCAACGGGAAAGGGCACCTGAATGACCTAAGGGGTGGAAATAGAGCTTTCCTGGCGTCTCCAAAAACCAGGATGTGGGGACAGCTGACTGAAGCAAAGGGCAACTCCTTAGGAGGAAAGAGTGCAAAAGCACATCCACCCATCCCAAAAATCATGCCTGGTGTGTCCTGGCTGGCGGGGAGGGGCAGGGAGGGGCGGGGAGGCCCAGGGAGACCCAGCAGGAGATGACGCAGGTGCAAGGAGAGATGGCAGAAGCCAGAGTGTACAGCGCCAGCTGGGAGGAGGAAAGAAAGATTCAAGATGATCCCTAGTAAGGCCTCTCTGAAAAGGGTCCAGGGCTGGACTGGCTGGACAAGGAAGCCCACCTTCTTCCAAGACGTGAGCTAGAGACGACCAGCACTTTCCGCCCTGCAGCCGTCATCATGTCCTAACTACCACTCACACCTGCTCACTCACAGGAGACCCGGCACGGGAGGCGGGTCTTTCTGGCGACACTACAGAGACAGCCCCAGCGCACAGTGACAATGACAGAATCAGTCCCAGGGGAGCAGGGTGCAGGAGAAGAGGAAGTCCTAATGAGTCCAGGAGACCAGTTTTTCACTCCAGGCTGCTCACCCTGAATATCAAGTTACTGAAGATCATACATGGGCCCTGAGTGATCGCAGCTTCTGCTGCAAGCATCAGGCCTATTGCATTCAAGTGTGAATATAAAAATCAATTTCCCATGTATGATTTTTTTATAGAGATTCATGTTTTTAAAAGTGCATTCTAGAGTCAAGAATAACACATACATGTAAATATATATGCATCTATATACCCATGCCTCCATTATATCGAAAGCATGACATTATCCTCAACTTTAATATAGATCAAGATGTTCATAGCAAATATCTGAAGAAAACAAGCATTTAAAATGTACAAGAAGGTATTTCCCTTCATTAAAACATGAGAAATTAATACAGGTAGAAGCTGTAGTCAATTCAAGGTTCCTTATGGCCAGGCTAGTAGACACTAGCCACAGGCAACACCTGGTCAAAACTGGTGGGGAGCAAAGATCCCCATTGGGGGGCTGGAGCGACAGAATAGCAGGTAGGGCATTTGCCTTACACGTGGCCGACCTGGGTTCGATTCCCAAGCATCCCATATGGTCCCCTGGGCACTGCCAGGAGTAGTTTCTGAGTGCATGAGACAGGAGTAACCCCTTGTGCTTTTTGGGTGTGACCCAAAAAGAGAAAAAAAATAGCTCTCCTGCTGGGCTGACCAGAGAAGAGCAAACAGCTCAGTCTTCACAGTTGCCAGTGGCTCTGAGTGGTGCATTTGTACACAGTAACTTTTTCAGGGGTAAAGAAGTTACCTGCAGGACAGGAAGGGTACATTTGGGGACCGCTCTCAATGAAGAAAGCAGAAAAGTGCAGAGTAATCCTACAAATCCATGAACTGTAATGGAGAGAGAGTTCCTTGATTCCCTGCAGGATTCTGCAAATCCTTCATTGCAGGCCCTGCAGAGAAATTGTACTTTTCAGCTGTCTCTATTGAATGTGTCATGGAGTGATGATATTTGAAATCAAATCAAAAGGTGAGTCATAAAAAACTTGGTCAAACACACTATGATTGGTCTAATTTATCAATTAATTCCACTAGAGAATACTCATTTACATTCATGGTGGGGCAGGGAGTGTCTCTGCTCATACTAGCCATCTGTAGTAAACAAAACAGGATGATTCCAATGTAACAAATAACACACAGAAATGAACCCTACTGAGAAATGAGCTCTAAAAGCTCAGTTGCTTGCTGAGGTTAAACGTTTCGTGACCCTTGCAAAATCTGTCTGCACCCAAGGTTACTCCGGCTGTGTGAGCATGTCCCACAGAACTCTCACCCTTTCAATGTTTCTCTAATCTTTATAGTCATCAGGGGGAAAAGATAATATGGCAAGGACAAAGTTGTGAAATGGATAAAGTAGATAAAAGTACAGAACTGGAATTTAGAAAAACTGGGCATTATTCCTAACTCTGTCCCTTAATGGTCAGAAGAAACTTAATATTCATGTATACCTGAGAAGAATTTTTAAGATTCACTCCCTATGATGATACTACAAGATACGATAGACTTATGACTCATCCTCAAAGCTCAGTGCCCAGAAAATGTTCAATTAGGGCTATTTCTGGGTTTAAGGAATTAAAAACCTACAGAATTTTTTAGAGAGGGCCACACCTGGCAGTGCTCAGGGCCTACTCCTGGCAGAATATGGGATGTGGGGTGGTGAACCTGTGTTGGCTTAGTGCAAGACAATCACCCTAACAACAGTACTATTGCTCCGGCCCCAAGATACTAATTCTTGTACCAGAACAGAATTCCAGAAGTGTTTATCATGCAATACGTGACGTATGTACATCATGGGGAAGTGTATGATTACAGGCACATTTCTTATGGTTTATCTTCTTATGAATCCCCTAACAGAATTGAAATACAAACATTACTCATCTCTGATGATCTAATTCCCAGAGCAAACACACAGTAATAACTTGTAAAGTTAGACAACAAAAACAATCATGCTTGATATGCTCCTTTTCCTCCTGCAAAAATAATTTTCATTTTATTTTCTTTCTACCTTACATTTTCATCTTATATTTCTTTAAATATTTCCCTCTAAGTAAACTTGAATAGCTACCAGCTGGCCAAGCTAAAAACATTGTGATTCTTCCGTCCATTATGATTTTAGCTACCAACTTTCCCTCATAACTTCGTAACATTTTTCTTATTATAAATCTCTTTTAAAATCTCCTCCCTTGCCCAAATACATTTTGAAGAACGTACCTCCAGGTGATCCCAAAGGTGGGTCTAGGAGAAGGATACGGCCATATATCCAAGGCAGGTTTGGCATTATAATTAAAATAAGGGACTTCTCGGATTCCTCCTTTTCTGGCCAACTTTTTCAAGTCATCGTTAGGCAACACAAATATGCTCTTCTTGCTGCTCTTGGTGACAAACTTTCTATAGGATGGCAGAGCGGTACCTGAACGCGTCTTCTTGGGCCGCGAGAACTTCATGAGCTTCACTTTGTCACGCGTGGAGTACTCTTTGCTCACGGTCATGGATGTGATGAGCGTGCCCCCGGCTGTGGTCAGGGAGTCTGTGAGAGTGGTGGTGACCACCGTCCGGCTCTGCTCCTTCACGGAGATGATGTCCACGCTGCTATCTGTTGAAGGCGTGGACAGCTTGGTGACCGTGGTCGTGGTGGTGGTGACTGTGGATTTGGCACAATTTTCTGTGGACGAGACCACAGTCTGCTTGTCGCCCTTTGCCACCTTGATGACGGTTTTGGATTCCGTGGCCACCGTGGAGGTCAGGGTGGTGACCTCCGTAATGACGGTTTTCCTCCGGGACTCGCCATTGATGCTCTCACCCTTCCCGGCAAGTAGCCCGTTCTCATCCATAAAGTCACTGCTGATGTTCGACTCCTCACCGGAAGGAACGGGCGACGGGCTGCTTTTCTTCATTTCTGAGGTTTCCACTTCCATGTCCTCCACCTGACTGGTGGCACTACCTTCTGGACACGGTGGCGGGGGAGTGGCTGGGTGCACACCCCCACTAGCCTCAGCTGCCGCCCGGGGCTCTAGGCTCCCCGGGGCATCCCCATCAGCACCCAAGGGTTTCCGCAAACAAGATTTTGTTTCTACGTTGTTTTTTTCATGAAGCTCCTCCATGACCACGTCACCGTTCATGAAGGGCTTCACGGCGGCATCATGAACTGTCAAAGGCTTGATGTCATTTTCAGAAAAACTTTTATTTATGTTATTAATCTTGGGCTCGATATCGCAACTTCCTTCTTTACTCTCGGGGGTCCCCTTCAGAAACACTTTGGGTTTATTGTCTCTGCCGTTGATTTGTAAGGAGGCCCCTCGCTGGCCTCTCCTTTCAGACTCCTGAGTTTCATGGCTCTTCTTGTCAGTGAAACCTTTCAGATTGATTTGATCGATACATTTACTGACCGGTTTCTCCTCTAACTTCGGTTCTGAGGTCCGTTTCTGGCCGTTTGCTTCTGTCACCTTGTCCTGCATCCTGTCGGCAGAGTTTCCCGGGGACTTATCTGGAAGGGTCTCGTGCATTGTGTCCTCAGCCAACTGCTCCGGGAGGTTCTCGCTGCTGTTCTGAATGACCATGTCCTCTTCACTGCTGTCCTGGACGGACAGAGTATCGGAGCTGTTTTCCAAAGCGCTGTTATATTCGGAGTCGCCTGGGTCGGTGGCCTTGGACAGTGGTGGGACAATTCTGTCATCGGTGCTTTTGGGTCCTGAGGGGCGCGAGGGGCTCTGGGAAGGAGAGAGCATGGCATCGCTGTCCTCCTGCAGGCATGCCTCTTTGTTCTTGTGGATCAAAGCACCAGCCTCACTGGTGCCGGCTGGTCTTGAGCCATCACTGAGAAAACCACTTGCTTTTGTGTCCGTCCTGATGGACTCCTGGCCGGTGCTGGCAGTTCCTGAGAGGCTTTCATCTAGGTCATTGCCAACAGAATTCTCTTTCTGACATTGTGTTTCTGGACTCTGAATGGAGCCATCATCTGTTTGATCTCTTGGATGATGTTTATTTGTGGCATGATCAGGATCACTGTCTCCCAGAATCAAGGAATCCTTCTGGGAGCAGGCCTGAGCCAAGTCTTCTGATTTCTCGACCCCAGCATCAGGGCCTGTTTCCTGCCGGTCACCCTGACAGGTTTCCTTTGCATTTGCTGTCCCTGAGGTCTCAGAAAGACTTTTCAAAGAACACGGAGAGGTCTTTCCTGTTCCCTTACACCCACCTTCTATCTTCATTTTTTCAAGACGCTGTTTTTCTTCCAGTGTAAACTGTTTAATTCTCCTTTCAAGGAGTCCATCTAGCTTGGAGGATTTAATTTTCTTTTTATAACTAGTCCTTAGATGGAAACCCTCGCTAACATTTACCACATCTACTTGAGACCCTTCCTGACAATTTATATGTGATTCTGTTTTCACATCATCTATTTCCATTGGTTCTTCTTTGAAGGATTTATCGTTGTCAGAATCAATAACTTCTTTTACATCTGTGAAAAGAGATATTTGAAGAAGTGTTAAAGTTTCAGTCTGACATGCGGTACTCATAATAATTTCTATTATAAAAATATTAATTTTTCTTATTTTCACTCAAGAGCTTACAGAGAAATATCAATTTCAAAGTTCTTGATACATGGTCAAAAAGGATCAATGAACAGGGCTGAGTTTTACAAAAGGTTAAAAAAGAAACAGTACAAATAAGGGGGCCGGAGAGAGAATCCAGCGGTTAAAACACTTGCCTTGCATAGGACTGACATAGATTCGATCCTTGTACAGTACAGGCACCCAAGTCCCACCAGGAGGAATCCTTGAGCAAAGCCGCAGCACATGTGACCAACAAAACACACACTCACTCTCACCTTTCTCTCTCTCTCTCCTCCCCCCAAATATTTAAATACATAAATATTCTAGTTCTTAGGAGCAAAAACTGAAGAAATGGTAAGTTGGAACATCCTGTGACAGTTAGTAGACACACAGCTACAGAACTTCATGGAGGACTTTGTAGAGTGCTTGTGGTATGTTCGACCTCGCTCCTAGCTTCTTCAACTGTGGGCTGCAACCCCGTATCATCTAAGTTTGGGGACAGTATAAGGCACCGCCACATGCAATAACCAAAAATCAATTCAGAATCAACTGTGGAATGAGTTCAAGGTGCATTTTGGCAGCACTCGCCATGGAAAACATTTAAGAAGCCCTGATTTAGCTTCTCTAGTTAAAACAAATGATAAACTCTCAGAGGAGACAAAATAAGGCTGAGAGGAGGGCTGCAGGACCCTGGGGCGAGGGCTCAAGATCTCAGGCATGGCCCTGGGACTGCTGAAGAGGAACTGTGTTGCACTGCTGAAGCATCCGGGTAACAGGGCCTGCAGCTCGACAACCGGGAGTGTGAGCACTGCAAGTAAAGCAGGAGAAGCCGTAGGGGAGCAAGGACACAAGCGCTGGAAGCAGAAGGTGAGATTTCTACTGATCATCGCACCCCAACAGGCAAGTACCACCACTGGAGGGGACTCCCCATGTCACTGCAACAGGAACAGCAACGAAGCAAGGAGGCAAACAAAGGCAACATGGTTGGCAACGACACAAATAACCAAATTCACTGATAAAAATTTCTACAAAACAAAACAATCCACAAAAAGGTTGATGCAGGAACAAGATAATTTTATTCCTATGTCCTTAGACCCGAATGCATGTCCACAGAGGGATACAGAATAACCTTCATATAAAGATTAATACCAGGGACAATGCTCTGGGTCACTCCTGGCTCTGCTTGGGGAACCATATGGGATGCTAGGAAGGATCGAACCCAGGTGCAACACAAGTGCACTCCCCTATACTATCGCTCCAGCCACATATCAGCATTATTTGTAGCAGCTAAACAGTTAAAACAATCCAAATATCTACCAACTGACTAACAGGTAAATAAAATATGGGAAATCTGTGCACGATAAATTCTTATTTGGAAACAGGATGAAGACACCCTATATGTGCATGAAATCTGAAAACAAGCCAGTGGGTAAAACAAGACAGCCACCAAGTACCACATGATTCTATAGAGTACCAGGATGCCCTGAGAGCCTGGGCTTTAGCTAATGTGCGTGAGGTCGCCTAGGGGGTGATGGGAGTGTTGAGGCTGACAAGCTGGACAGAAACACTACAAACCGCTGCATGTACATCCTGAATGATGAATTAAGGGAAACGATGAAGAATGTTTTGATAGATATAATGCAGTAGCCTTCCAGCAGTGTGAGCTAGATCTGTGCACGGCCGTCGCCCCCCAGACGGCCCTTCGCAAAGCTGTGCCTCACCTTGGTCCTTCTTCTCAGTTACCCTTGAAATCTCCATCTCACTTTGGTCTGTTCCTTTTGTAGAATCAGGGTCATTGACCTCGCCTTTCTCAGAATCAGGCTCTGTTTTTATTTTTTTTGGACTTCGTGGACTTTTTCTTCTATCTGATTCATCCATATTTTCATCCATATTATTTATGGCTAAAGGGGACCAAATTTATATTAATTTCAGGTACCTTGAATATTAGCAATTTAATACATCTACCTTAGAGAAAATTACCATGTTATTTCCCAGAAAATTCTAACATATGAGTGTGTGGGTAGAGCTAAGCTGGGCATTTTCTTTTAAGGTGGGGCAGGGCGGAGGGGTGGCAGGAGGGGGCGCCCTCAGGACAAGTCTTGGCCAGATGGGCCACTGGTTCAATTAAAAACCTTGAGGATGGGTGCTGGGGACCTGCAGGCCGCACCCAGTGATGCCCGAGGGGCCAAGTGGTTCTGGAGATCCAACAGGGGTCTGATGGCAGGCCAGGCCTGTGCCTTAGCCCTGTCTTCTTTCTCTGGCCCCTACTGTTATGGCAAACCTGAACATTCTGGCTACATTTCAGATGAATTTTAGAGGTTTGTAATGTTGAGATTATTTCAACGTGTGTTAACTATGTTAACAGTAAAGGTAAAGGTAAAGGCCCTCCCGTTGATCATCGATTTGCTCGAGCGGGCCCAGTAACATCTCCATTGGA
>JAOXYA010000001.1:93315336-93335513 GCA_028565675.1 Sorex palustris
GGGGATCAAACCCAGGTCAGCTGCATGCAAGGCAAATGCCCTCCCCACTGCACTATCACTTTGGATCCACCTCTAAACTTTCTTCATATTTATTTCTACTTATCAACATTTCAAACAGTTTTATGGTAACAAAAACTTTGTAAGACTTCCATCTTTATCTTAGGGGAGTTCAGGTAAAATTAACTGCTTCCAAAAATTTATGTACAAAATCATCTGGTCCTGCCCACTGCCTCACTCACGTGTAGAGAGCTACTCCTTAAAATAAACAGACCCCAGGACCCCAACCCCCACACAGCATATCCCAACCAACCAACCAACCTTTTCCTGCCTGAGGGAAGAGTGGCCTCCACCCTCTTGTTCAACACAGGAATCAGGGGACCAGTTCCACCAGGCGACCCTTCCCCAGTCCCAAGTCCGGCTGGGGGGGCCCTGCTCTTTGCAGACATGGGAAGCCTGAATGTGACGTGGGCAGAGCATGTGCCCGCAACGAAGAATCAGAAGTATGGTGACAGTGTTTGGTCCTTTCTGCTTTTGTTCTCTTTCCTGATGACCAGTTAGAGATGCAGAATTTTTGTTTGTTTTGCTATGGAGACAACTGTGGCGATGCTCAGGAACCTGGCTTTGCGTCACAAACTGCTCTTCATGGTGATGTGGGGGGTGGGGGGAGGGGAGGAGAGGAAGAACCATATGGGATACCAGGGACGAGCGCCCTACCAGCTGCACTGTCTCTCCAGTTTCAATTAAGAATTTGATTAGTTTTTTTATTTTCCTTTTTGTACCACACCCGGCCGTGCTCAGGTGTTACTCCGGCTCTCAGCTCAATGACCACTCTTGTTGGCACTCTTGGAAGCACATGCAGTTCCTTGGATGGAGCCCGGGTTGGCTGCCGGGGTACTACCTCTCTGGTTCAGGATTCTACTCATTTCACCTAAGGTACGTTCGTTGTTTTCTACGTCATAAAATGTTTCATTTATTTCTTAAAATTCCTTTGAAATGACTTCCAGAGAAACATATCTAGCTAATTTTTTATTATTTTTCTTTTCTAATGGTAGCATGGAAGAGTACCAATTTCCCCAGTCTAGCCTCAGCTGCATCCACAAACTTCAGTGTATGCACCCTGTACTATCTCTGTACTATCTCCCATGAGCAACTGACTAAAATTTTCTTCCCATAATGTGACAGACTGCCAATACTATTCAAACTTCTAACAATCTGATGTAAATAACAGTTCGCTGCTTTTACTGTTTTTACTGCTGACCACACCTGCTGGCATGCCGCGGGAGCCATGTGATGCCAGAGACCGAAGCCAAAGTATGCACAAAGCGTTGCTTTCAGTGACCTCTCTGGGACAGTATTTGAAGGTGCATTTCCCCCACCTTATCTGGGCAGCTAAGAATCTTTACATGATCTGTGGCTATTTGTATTTCCTCTTCTATTAATTATGATTATTTTAGATTTTTACTTTTTTTAATTTGGAATGGCACCACACCCAATTGTGCTTAGAGCTTCCTCCTGGCTCTGCACTCAGGGATCACTCCTGGCGGTGCTCAACTCTGGGGTACTGGGAACTGAACTCGGGTCAGCTTTGTTCAAGACATGTGCTTTACCCACTATACCATCTCTTTGGACCCTTGTTTTTTTTTTATTAAGTCAATGGTTTAGTTTCTTTCTTACTCAACTGTGAAAATTCTTGAATATACTGTGGAAACTAGTCCGTTTTTATTATTTTATGATAAAATAATAAAAATACATTTAGTCTGTGAACTCAGTGTTTGAAGATATTACTATAAAACTCAAGGGAGAGAAAATATCTACTTTTTACTGAGATACATAATGAAAATTACGCAGTAAAAAGGAAGATGGGCTTAACAAAAAAAAAATAATAAAATTTCAGAAGTATTTCTCAGGAGAGTCACAGTATTGTGAATGGAAAATAGATACAATAATGATAGTATTCTTATTTGTAAACTGGGGAATTCACTGGTGGTTCATTTTATTATAGTCCACTACAGTTTATGTAGCCTTTATAATATGCACGGTCACATATGTATGGAATTGGTTTTTTGTGTTTAGTAACACATTTACATAAGGAATTTTTAAGGTACAAAAGGCACACCTTGGGTACATGGAGAGACACCAAATGGGAAAAGGAAGAATCCAGTGGGGCTAGAGTGACAGTTCAGTGGGGAGGGCGCTAGCTCTGCAAGCCAACCTGGAACTGATCTCCCACACTTCAGACAGTCCCCCAAGCACAACCGTAAGTAATTCATTACAGAGCACAGGGCTGGAGCCACAGCATAGCGAACAGGGCATTTGCCTTGCACGAGGCCAACCTGGGTTCGATTCCTCTGCCCCTCTCAGAGAGCCCAGGAAGCTACCGGGAAGCTACCGAGAGTATCCCGCTCACATGGCTGAGCCAAGCAAGCTCCCTGTGGCATATTTGATACACCAAAAACAATAAAAACAAGTCTCACAATGGAGATGTTAATGGTGCTCGCTCAAGCAAATCGATGAACAACGGGAGGACAGTGCTACAGTGCTACAAAGCCAAGAGTAATCCCTTAGTATTGCCAGGTGTGGCCCCCAAAAAAAGCAAAACAAACAACCCAGAGCAAGAGATGAGGAAAGCTTCCAGGGAAGCTAGTAGGAAAGAAAACATGGAGAATGAGGTCAGGAAGAATTTTAGGATGAACAAAGGCGATTCCCTTTGTGGTCATGTATGGTGGCCACAAGTCCATACAGTGTAGAAGAGAAGGAGAGAGAGAGAATGACCTGAGACTTATGTGCTGGTGGCCAGGAGGAAGGGTCAAAGGACAAGAGCATGGACTTTGCATGGGAGGGATTGCATGCTTGGTCCCCAGCACCCTGTGGCTGCACTGAAAACAGAACTGGGTCCTTTGGAGCAGGGTGTGGCCGGAAAGGGAAAAAAAAGATTATGCGGGAAAAATAACAGAACTGAGAGCCACTCCTAAATGAGACTGTTTTGTCTTCAAAGAATTTAGGACCAGGAAAAAAAAAATCAACAGGCTGGACCCAGATCCTATCCCTAGCACCACATGGCCCTGTGAACACCGAGGGGAGGGAGTAGCCGCTGAGCATTCACAGGTGCGGGCCCTAAACCACTAAACAGAAAAGCACCAAAGTTCAAGGAATTAGCGCAAAGTCAGAGCACATGTTTAATACGGATGAGATCCTGGATTAGATCCCTGACATCAAACAAAGGGTCTCCACCACCAAATAACCTCTGTGTTATAAAACAAAACAGATACAGAATGTAAAACAAGGGACTGAAGCAATAGTGCAGTGGGGAGGGCATTTGCCTTGCACGTCGTCGACTCTGGTTCGATCCCTGGCATTCCATATAGTTCCCCCCACGGCCCACACAACAACACCAGGAGTAATTCCTGAGTTCAGAGCCAGGAATTACCCCTGAGCATTGTCATTGGGTGTGACCCCCAAAAGAAAAAAAAAAGAAGTCAATGTAAAACAAAATGACTTTCTATTTAAAAAATTACTATATTAGTGTCAGGGATGTGATTCAGTGGTAACACACGTGCCCTGTATATATGGGGTCCTGGCTTCAATCCCAAGCAGAGTAAAAATAGTAATTACTAGATTATACCTTTGGAATGAGCCCTGTTATACATACTTTTCACAATGAACTACGGTTTTGGTATTGTAGCATAAGCTTAAACTGGTCTTATAATAACTTCTGGGGAAAGTGGGGGCGGGGTGAGGGGGGGAAGAGAACATAGTGGTACTCAGGGATTACTCTTTGCACTATGCTCAAGGATAACACCTGGCGAGTTCAGGGACCTTATGAGATGCCAGGGATTGAACAGCTCGGCTGCATGCTAGACAAGCACCTTGCCTGCTGTATATCTGTCCAGCTCCTATCATAACTTGGTTTTGTTTAGGGGCTACACCTGGTATTGCCCAGGACTTACTCCTGGCTCTGTGCTCAGGGATTACACAGAGTACCAGAGACAAACCCAGGTTGGCTTGGCAAGTGCCCTACCCAATGTACTAACACTTTGGCCCCTCCTGTAATTATTTAAATACTAAAGTTACACAATAAAAACATGGCGGCTGAAAGATAGATTCAAGTCACAAAATTTATTTTTGGTTTTGGGGTCACACAAGGCAGCACCATTTAGGAGCCACTCCCAGCAAGGTGCAAAGAGTGGTGGGCAAGGACTGACCCCGGGCTCCAGCATGCAAAGCATGCACAACTGGTTCTTTGATCCTAATTTATTAACTTTGTAATTATCTGCTGAAGTAAAAGCTCCACAGTATCTGGTGAGACAATAAACTCTAAACAGATCAGATGTTGTACCCGAAATATTCCAGAATATATGTTTTTTAAAAATGAGTCCTATTTCTATTCAATAAAAATGTGACTTTGAAAAATGTTTAATTTTCATATATTTGATCTCTTGATTTTCATTAGAATACTACACCATAAGAATTCCTGTTCATTCATATTTACATATTACAAAAGAGAAAAATGAGGCTATGAGTCAGACGTCTCATATAGCCTTTAAAACAGTTGCATTATTAACAGGCTGGTAATCTGGATGGGAGAGTGATACCACTCGCAAGATTCAGAATTCACTTACCTGGTGTGCCCTAAAGATTCCCGCCATATTGGTAGCATCACAACTGGCTTAACAGCACATTCCAAAATAGCTAAAGCCAATGCAAATTCTCGGGGCTTGCTACACATCTGAACTGCTTTAATCCAGTTTGCCCTGTATTTCAGAAGAAAAAAAGTATTTTTTACTTCACTGATCTTAAATGTGCAAGAGTAGCAATTTAAGAGGCTCCAACTTACAAGGAATGTCTAGCATAAGCAGACGCAATCCACTGCTGCCTTAGCTCCTACCTCACAGTATTATTTCTGCAGTGCTAGGACCCGGACCCAGGGCCTTACACATGAAGGCCAGGGCCGTACCACTAAGTTACATCCCTGACCCGGAAATAGCAAAGATTTTGAAAACTGGAAGGCTGCTAGCTCTCTGACAAAGTTTGGAACACTATATGGCCTCAGCTGATTCCAGACATTCTCTCCCTCCCAGAAATCTTTCCAAAGCCAGTGTTGATTAAGTAGCTTGGAAGGAGAGCCACACTCCCAATCTCCATCCAGCAAATCTCAAGTGCTTTGCTAAGTTGACTTCATTCAATCCACTGGCATTAGTGGGTGAAAAGTAAGTAACAACCATAGTAGTTTGTATATACTTAGGATCTTCACAGAAAGAAATGAACCTTCATTTTGCTTTACCTGTGAGAAGCCCAATTGGGATGAAGAAAGGAGGAAGGAATATTGCTTTCCAGTTGGGTGATGGTCAGCCTCAAGGTAGATATCGTAAGAACTTTGGAGCCGTGCACGGAGCCATTCCACTTGAACTCTCCCGCTGGTGTCAGGCAGAATTTATGCGCAAGATGCCTTCTCTTATCATGATCTTCTCGGTGTTGGTGCTTATTCAAAGCAAACGAGTTGGTGGAATACTGATTGTGGTAGACACGGTACTTCCCTTCTTGGCCCAACTTAAAATAGTTATTGATATTTCCTTTCATGACCACTTCCTTTTTGGTGCTCAATCGTGAAATTTCTCCTTGAGAGTTAACTACCAGTACCTGACCAACAGAATGAAAAGAGTCCAGCATTTAAGTCAAATGCGTAACCTTGAAATCAATCACCTTTCAATAGTCAATTTATCATTCCTAATAAGATATATCCTATGACTGAACTTCTGAAGCTTAAAAGCTAAGAACCAGACTTCATCCTTTACAAAATAAACAATAAATGCAAAAAGGCTATTATCTATTATACGTCAAACATTAATAAGTGCTTTCATGTATCTCAATATAGATACTATATTATTTGCAAATCATTTACCTATCATTATTTCAAACATAAAATATGTTAAAGGGGAAAAAAAGAACATTTTATGGCTCATTCCCCAAAACATGTATTCCTAAAGACAAGGCATTTACCTTTTTTTCTGTTTCTTTCACCATTCCAACTCTAGTGTAAGAGCCCATGATTATGTTAGAACAGTAATTTCAAACAGTAGATACTAAGCCTTGAGAAGACTATGAAATCAAAAGAGGAATCGTTCAGTCTTTTAAAAAATTAAATTACACCATAGGCTAGAAGAAAAAAAAATACCAGAATGCTTCCCACATATGATGAAAAATGTAACTTCAAGAAAGAATTGTTTTACTGTACGTACTGGCTATTAGAAGTGTCTCACTAGGGTTGGGAGAGACAGTACAGGGATGAAAGCTTAAGGACCTGGCCGTGCAAGCAGCCAGCCCCCCCGAACCCCAGCACCACATGGTCCAGCAGCACCATTGAAAGTGGCCTCCAACCCCAAATTTAAATCCCATGGATGGAGACTGATTTAATGTGGAAAAAAAAAAAACCCATGCTGGATATTCTGACACACCTACCTTGCAAGTAACCCTCAAATCTGAGAGATACACTTAAAACTTCTAGCCCATCACCATAACTAGGCTGAGGGACTGGGAGGGGGTGGGGGAGAGCATGGATGGACACAGAAATATTAAATCCCAGATTCAATTCTTCTCATTAGACAACAGGGGAATGGTCCTAGTCTCTTATGCATTGTACACAGCAACTGCAGAGTGGGGTCATCTGCTTATGAACTAGAAGTTCACCTGAAGTAATTATAGCTAACACTGAATATCAAATCATCTACAACTCTTTAATAAAGCCCATCAGTAGCCTACCCGTTACCCTATGCGAAAAAGAAACACCATCTCCTAAGAACTACATGCGATAAAACTAGCCATGTACTTGAAAAGTACACCACCCATTCACTCACAGGATTTCTCTGAACAGTTTGAAACGTGAGCATTTTCATTATACTTACCATAACATAAACCTAACAACTTTCACATGACACTTCTAGAAGAGACAAAACAAAAGAAACTCGACAAACTTTCTGTTACTCTTTTTCTGCTATTGGTGTACTAACAATCCCAAGTGCTAGATAGATTCCTTTGGAACAGAAAGAACAGACCTCTTTGCCTTCCTTAAATAATTTATTAGCTTCATGGGCTGCAGCCGCCACCTGCTGGCTCTTCATCTGACTCAGTTTGCTGTCTGGGTTCCGTAATCTGGTGATGATGCGAGTCGAACCAGCTGCTCCTCTTCCAGATCCAGGAGACTCACTGATTTCCCCATTAGACTTCTCTAATTTGTAATCACCTGTTATCAAGCGAAACGCCAAAGGTAATTGCTAACAGTTACATCAACTTATTACTTTATCCAAAATTTATCTTTGGTGCAAATCTGATACAGGAAGAAAACCGAATAGTCCCTGAATAGCCAAATAAAAGTACTAAGTCTTAAAAAAAGTTTAATTTGAAAGTTATGTCAGAATTTTCCTGAATCATTTAGTAGTTTACAGTCAAGTTAAACATGCCAGTTTATAATTCAGCTAACATAAAACAAGTAGGGTCTCTATGAACAAACTGGGGGATGGAACAATAGTACAGCGGGAAGGGCACTGGCCTTGCATGAAGCTGACCCAGGTTTCAATTCCCAGCATCCCATATGGTCCTCTGAGAATCAGGAGGAGCGATTCCTGAGTGCACAGCCAAGGAGTTACACCTGAGCATCGCCAGGTGAGGCACAAAAACAAAAACAAAACAAACTGGGAAAAAAGCCATATTAACTCAAAATACACACTAAGAAATGTTGTTCTGGGGCCAGAGAGAAAGAAGAGCAAGTAGGGTACTTGCAGGCCCCCTACCAGGGTTCTATCCTCTTTTGGTCCCCCTGAGCACAGAGCCAGGTATAAACCTTGGGCATAGCTGGGTATGCAGGTAGGGCATTTACCTTGCACACAGCCAGCCTGGGTTCAATCCCCAGCATCCCATATGGCCTCTGAGCACCACCAGGAGTGATCCTGAGTGCAGAGCCAGGAGTAACCACTGAGCATCACTGAGTAAGGCCCAATTCCACACCCCCCTAGTCAAATGTTTCCTTCTATATGCAATATGGGTTCCTGTTAAAAAAAAAAAAGTTGTAACTAATTTTCGAAAGATTTGCACTAAAAGTCTTTAAATATCTAATAGTTTAAAGCTTATCTAATAGTTTAAAGCTTATAAATATAAATACCAAGTGGATTTTCTACGAAATTTAGGTAATTTTGTGTACAGATAAAATCTGTATTTTGTCTGAAATACAAATACTGATATTTTGTATTTTGTCTTTAGGGTCACACCTAAAAGCTCTGCTCATCCAAGCACAAAAATTTGTAAGTCTATAACTGTACCTCATGGTGTTTCACTAATAAAAATTTAAAGGAGGAAAAAAAAACCCTGCTCAGAGCTTCCTCCTGGCTCTGTGTTCAAGGATCACTCCTTGTAGGGTTCAAAGGATCATAGTAAGTACTGGAAATCGAATCCAGGCTGGCCACATGCAAGGCCTGCACCTTACCTGCTGTATTCATTCTCCCTCTGGCTCCTCATACATTTTTTAACTACAAAAATCATGGTGAGGCGGTGGCCTGAGTGATAGTACAGTGGATAGACTTTTGCCTTGCACATGGCTGACCTTGTTTGATCTCTAGCATCCTGTATGGTCTCCCAAGCATTGCCAGGAGTTAATTCCTGAGTGCAGAGCCAGGAATAACCTTTGAGCATCACTGGGTATGACTCAGAAAAAACAAAAAGGAAAAAAACAAAAAAAAATCAAGGGGAGATCCCAGGATGATGCAATGCCAAGGACCAAATCTGGTGTTCCACACACAAATGCATGTGCTCTAGTCTGTCTTTCCTGACTGCTGGTTGGGGGGGGGGGGGGGGGGGGATGAGGGAGGGCGCGCCCACGCCCACATCAGAGCTGGTAATGCTCAGGGCTTTTTCTGGCTCTATACTCAGGGATCACTCTAGGTGGGTCCCAGGACCATATAGGGTGCTGGGCATCAAACATGGGTCAGCTGCGTGTAAGGCAAACCGCCATCCACTGTATTATCACTTTGGCTCTGCATTCCTATCTTTCTGGACCCAAGATATCATTATTCATATCATTTTTATTTTTTGTTTAAAACTCTGACAAAGCAAAATAATAGTGGTATAATCAAATGAAACACACACACACACACACAAATACTACATTATAAAGACAAGATTTTGAGCAAAGAAAATTACTAGCCTGTAAACAGCGACTACCCATTTTTAACAATTTCAAAGAGGACAACTGAGTAAACATTGGTGGTGGCAGAGGAAGGGGGACGGAGGAATTGGGCCACACCTGGTGGTGCTCAGGGCTTACTACTGACTCTGTTCAGGGATCACTCCTGCCAGGGCTGGGGGCACCAAATGGGATGCTGGGATGAACCCCAGTTGTCCACATGCAGGGTGAGCACCCTCCCCACTGTACTACAGCTCCGGATGCAATGCACTTGCTAGTTTTATCTGTTCACCACCTTTTCACTCTTTCGGATGGGTACCCTTCCCGTCACCTACATGCATCTCACACTTCATCCAGGGCTGCTAATCAAGTTATCTTCCCTATGGGGTAAGCAGCTCCTACCACTGACGGTCCCAAAATTATATATGGGCCCTACCATTTAGGATCAGACCCAAATTTCTCAAAATCCGAAGAAAGGTTTCAAATTTGTGTATTAGTGAGCAGAAAGGGCATTAACTGTACCCCAACATGGATGAAATGAGGCTGTCCAACAGGAGACCACAGACCCATCTTGGAGGGGCAAGCGCCAGGAAGAGCAGGCCCGCCCAGAGAATCACTCGGCGCCCCGGGGCCCAAAATGCACCTGAGCCAGTTAACTACCTTCTCTGGTGATTCATTTTAAGAGTCAGTAACATTCTCGTTTCAAGCAGGTTTAGTGGATTTCTGGCACTCACAGTCAATAATTCACAGTATTTTAAGATTCTGATCCTCAGATATGGCACCAAGTTAAAAAAATAAAAATTGGGGCTGGGGTGGGGTGGGTGGGGAGGTAATTGACTATCTTGACAATTTGGCTGGAAAGTTTATATGTGACACACAGCAAAGCAATGAGTCCAATTGTCAACAATGTTCTCTTGGGTCTGAAAAAATGATCTAACCTGGAGATATGTAGATATGAAGCTTCTTTTTATTGCATATTAGTTCAAATATGGTGACTCTTTCTTATACCATCTGTAAGTCTGGCAAAAAGCCCTTTTTGTTTTGGTTTGGAGGCCACACTGGGTAGTGCTTAGGACTTACTCCTGGCTCTGCACTCAGGGATAGCCTCTGACGGGGCTCAGAGAACCTATAGGGTACCGGGGATTGAATCCAGGTCAGCTGCGCGCAAGGCAAGCGCCTTATCTGCTGTGCTATCTCTCCAGCCCCAGACAGAATGTTTTGTTTTGTTTGTTCAGCCTTCCCCAGTGTTGCTGGTGGTACTAGAGAGGGCAGCCAATGTTGGGGACTGAATGGGGCCCGCGCTGGGGGTACCAACCCGATCTCCACAGAGGCCTTTCAGATTGTCATGTGGTCAAGACTGGAGTTCCTGAAAGCAGACAGGGAATGCACACTGCTTTTTAAAAAGCCCCTCTCTGTTTAGAGCCCATGATTCAAACTATTGGTTCTAGGTTAAATACACTTGCTAATTTTAGTGCTGCATGAGAAATTGCATCTCAGGGGTAAGACGGGAAAGGGGAGAAGGCTGAGGAGGGAGGTCTCGAGGTAACCAGCCCATCCACATGCCACATTACACCTATTACACAAATCTGCCATGCAGCGTGGAGGCCAAGAGCAAGGCTATCCCCACTGCCGCGCTCTGCTCTGCACCTGACACTGAATGAGGCCTGGAAGCAGAGCTTGGCCACCCTTTACTCACTTGAGGTTCACAGCCACTGGTCTGTATAACTGACCAACGGCAAGCAAGAGGGACTTCACCACGGGGAGTTTGAGCCAGGTTTCTGCTCATGAAGAATAGCTGAGCACTGAGGCACTGTCCAGAGGGGTTCTAGCGGCAAGGGAAACACCTGAATCTACGAAACTCGGCCACCTGATTACTCCAGCTGATGTGACCAATGGCAACCATCCCTGTTAACTGACAGAAGAGGGCTGCTGATGCAGCACGTCTTCAGAAGGGCACTGCAATTACACAACCTCTTTTCGTCACCCCAGAATACCAACCACCAAAGAACACCCTTACAACTGGAATAGCGAGAACAACCTGAATTTGGCTCAGAGATTGTGAAAGCAAGGAAACACGTCCAGGGCCAGAGCGATAGCAAAGTGGGGAGGGCGTTTGCCTTATACATGACTGACCCGGGTTCCATCCCTGGCATCCCACAGGGTCCCCCGAGCACCGCCGGGAGGATTCCAGAGTGCAGAGCCAGGAGTAATCCCTGAGCATCACCAGCTGTGACCCAAACATGAAACAAAACAAGACAAAAAAAAAGCCTACATCCAGACTTAATAAAATATAACACTGCACAAAGAAGTTCTAGACTTGGTTCTAGATAAAAGTATGATTCCCAGGTGTGCCATAAGAAAAGAAATTTTTACAAGCTATGTAGTGTGGGTGAGATAGGCCAAACAAATTCTTCCCTCGAGGACTTTTGATTTGCAACTGGAGTAGGGCCCTGGTGCAAGCCTTGAAAAAATATGAATACAAACTTCCCTGCCACAGGGCAAAAGCCAGTTTGTATCAGGAGAGAAAGAGGTTAACACAAACACGGACAGACCCAAAAGGTAAGCAAGAGAGGGGAAGACAGGAGAAATTTTGATACCTGGGGTCCGGTTATCACTGATGGCAGCTTACTTTCCAATGACATGAGCTAACTGTGTTTCCATTTCACTTATGCTAGTTTTGGCAGTTTTGATTACTGACAAAAAAGTCCCAATTAAAACAAAGCTTCGTCTCATACCATATACAAAATTATACCCCAAAAGAACTGAAAATAAAACCATAGAATCTTATGCAAAATGACTAATATGTATAATCTCAGGATGGGTACTCTCCTCTTTCGACTCAAAATTCAGAGAAGCCATAAAAAAAAGATTAATAAATTTAACTACATAAAAATGAAAAAAGTTCTGTACAAGATAACAGAAAGCATTAAAAGCAAGCAATTACCAAATATATGTGTGTATGTATATATATACATATATATACAACGCACACACACATATACACATATATATACGAATACATGTAAAATCAGAGATTGAGTCATAATAAGTAAAGTACTCCTAAAACTCATTAAGGATAAATCTCAAAGTCAATAGGAAAAATATGAGCAAGGGATATAAATAAGCAATTCACAGAAAGTTTAATCAACATACGGAAAGAAACTCAATCACATTAGTAAGCAGTGATATACAAAATTTTCAATACTTTTCAGCATTGACAAAAATGTAGTAGATTGATGATGCTGAATTTAGATGAATATGAAGAAACATGTATATGAATGACTGGAAGAAATTCCTTTTGATTTATAATGAATACACCATCACTATTTTAGGAATGTACCTACCATTTGTTCCTATACTGCCAAAAATACTTCCATGGGTGCACAAAGATGTATGCTGAAGGTGTTAAAAAGCACCACTATTTGCAATAATCAAAAAACTGTTAACAGCCTAAATGTCCATGGATAGAAAAAGAACAAGTGAATTATGGTTCACTCAAAATATGGAGTACCATGCAGCAGTTTGGAGAAAAAAAAAAAAAGAAGAATGAATTCAATTTGTAACATAAAAAGATTCCCAATAAGTATTACTGAGTGAAAAAAGCAAAATGTAAGATGCAGAACAATACATGCAGAATGATCTGGTAATGATTTTTTTAAAAAGTTCCATAATCATGCAAACATTCATGTAACTGCATGGAGAAAGGTACAAAATGTCAAACACCAAACCATAAATGGTGGTTAAGGTTGAGGAGGGGGTGTGAAAATATGTATTTCTTCCTGTATAACTGTTTTTCTTTAAAAAAAAAAACTCCCCAAAAACAAGAGACAATGGGTGCTATTTGTGTTCTTTAAAAAAAAAAAAAAGAAAAAAGAAAATCTTAATTTCCCACCCCATCACGTTTATTTTTTAAAAATCTGAAAAATTAAAAAGCTGACTTAATGCATGAGATGTGTTCTTACCTATCTCTTCTGGACTAGAGACAGGTGTATGGGGTTCTCTTTCTCCATGGTCAGGATCGTCAGCTGCCTTAGCAGAGTCACTCTGGGAGGGATTGAGTTCACTGCTGCTGCTACTGTTTTCCAGATTAGGCTGGATGGAGGCAGTGGTAGCACTAGTGTTACTGCTGTCACATGTCTTGTTAGGTTCTTCTAGAAAAATAGAATAGCTGATGTTTAAACTGGACATCACATCAAAAGTAACTGTCACCAAAAAACAAAACAAAACAAAAAAACATTTGTTGTAAGACTGCATTACAAAGATGGATTAAAAAAAAAATTCACATGGTATGAATACTGCAATGTAGAAAAAAAAATGTAAGCAAACAACATTCAAATTATTCTTCAAGTCTCCCAATCTATTAAATTAGATTCTCACTACCTTATTCCAGAGCATAAGGCGTGCTCCGGATATTCCCAAGATAAAGCAGAATAACGTGGTATCACTGCCTCACAAAACTCATGGTGGACTGGGTATTGAAGAAGTGATTCTGTGGAAATGCTACTTCAAAATCTGAAACATATTCTAATTTTTCCAAAAGTATTCCAGCAGTATTAGAACTGAAATTAAATAGGACCACTTATCACCATGTGATAAAAACATACTTATCACATATTAAGGGTTTTTTTTTTTGTTGTTTTTGCCCTCCAAGTTAACTAAACAACAATGAATGAAAAATGGAAGCTTTTAAATGCTTGCACTGCACTCAGTAGTGATGCTGTGAAACCGCTGCTTGGCAGCTGCTCCCGCCACTTCAGGGCGCTAGGGCTCCCACCTGCCAGGAACACAGCCTTCTCCCCAGCCTTGTTAAGTATCAATTTTATGAACGATTTAGAGATGCCATCAATGGCAAAGCTTTCGAAAGTATAAAAATAAAAAAATAATAAACCTTGACACTCTGGCAGAAGTGGCCAGAGATGGCAGCTGGGCGCCAAGTTTGTTGCTCTCAGTGGTGCAGGGATCAAACCCAGGGCCTCCCAAATAGGAGGAATGGTGCTTTCAACCCAGGGTGTGTTTTGTCTTGGTTTCTGTTTTCAGCTGTAAGCCTGGGTCCTTTCAGGGTAGTCCAGAAATTAAGAACTTCCTCATCGCTTTTATTTTGTCACTAGGAATTAGATTCTCTTTATATATCAACTGCATAATTAAAAAGTGGTTGACAGTTTAGCAAAAGGCAATCACCAATGATTAAGGAGCTCGTGTGTGTGTGTGTGTGTGTGTGTGTGTGTGTGTGTGTGTGAATCCAGTACCTTGAGAGTGAAATAAGCAGCTACCTGAGCAGTCAGAAAGAAAGGGAACGGGGTGAGAGGGTCAGATACTGAAGACTGCACTCAGCCAGGCATGAGTTCTGCCCCGTAAACTATCTCCACGGTCCTGCAAAAAATGCTTAAATGCCATTCTGGGGTCTTATTGTCAGCAACAAGTGGTGGCATTATGGAATTATGATGATTTATAAGCTCATTTCTTATTAATGCAATCCAGGACATTAAATTGGCGGGGGGAGGGGTCCCCACACCTAGCTGTGCTCAGTCAGAGTTTACTTCTAGCTCTGCACTCAGGGTTCACTATTGGCAGTGCTTAGGTAGAACACCAGAGATCAAACCCAGACTGGCTGTGTACAAGGCAAGCACCCTACCCACTGTACTATCACGGTGACGCTCTTCCTTAATAATATTACAGGAGTAACAAAGCTCTGTATCAGGATAAAGCAATTATATAATTAGGTTAGGTTTGTTAGGAACTAAGGCTTTCAGTGTTACGAGGCACAAACGTAAAAACATAGAAAACTAGGGAGCCATCTGATTCTGAAACTTCGGTATGAACGAAGATTTCTTTCTTTTAAGGTTCCCACTAATAGTGAGAACTGGCGCTTCTAGAAGAACTGATGAATTCCAGGTTGTGTTTGAAAAGTATAAGCCAAGCCCCCCCCCAAAAAAAAAAGAAACACCAAAAACCAGGAATGGGCTAGAGAGACAGCACAGGGGTTAGGGCACTTGCCTTGCATGCAGTCAACCTGGGATCAATCCCTGACACCACCCCCCCACACACACAAAATCATTTCAGACTACTGGGTCATGATGAAAAAAGATTTCAAAATCACACACAGAAGGTCTCCCACTAATCAAGATAAGCAAAATGAACAGTAACAACTACCGGAGACTGAATGAAATAAGGTGAGTATCTGAAGACCCAGAACACTCAACATCACAAGAGCCTGCCTCAGTACCAAAGTCCAGTAACTCATGAATCACCCCTAAAGCTGCTGACTCCAATTCCTGACTCTGAAAGCAAGGAACCTACTCTGATAGAGATGGAGGCTGTTACCGGTAGCCACTCCTGGCGATACTGCTCTGACCCAGCTGGGTGGGCCAGAGGGTTCCATGCTGAGGCCTTGCAGTGGAAAGCTGTGCAGGTCCAGAGAAGCTGGGGGGACGGGGGAGGCTGGGGGGCGCAGGGGAGAGGAGGGGGGACACCTAGGTTCTGCCCTCCTGTGTGTGCGCACGCACACACACACATACACGGAGTGCAAACATTTGTGCTCCTATAGCTGTAGTACCTGCACGTGTGCAGAGCTGCCAGGCACACACCTAGCACACTCAAGACCCTGTGGATAGAATTTCAGAGGCAGGGGAGCCTCTCTGCCACTCACCCGGGCCTGACAGAGTTCAGAGAACATGAGTCATGCGATGACTGCTCTCTGACTCTACTGGCTCAAACTAGGAATCAGGAATGAAAAGAGAACTAGGAAAACAATCTTCCAACATGCCAGTAGTAGGAATGAGGCGCCTAATGAAGCAACGGGTTTAAAAACCAAGCAGAAGGGTTAAGAGAGACTACGTGGGAGGTAAGGGAATGAAGGGCCTTGCATGCTACATATTTGGGATCAAATCCCCAAGGTCCCCTGAACAGAGCCAGAAATAGCCCCCAAGCAACACCAGGTGTGCTCTCGCACCAAAAGAAAAAAAGAAAAAGAAAGTCCTACATCCGGAAAGAATGCTGAGCCTATTTGCTTATTACTTAACTTCCTCCTGCTCCTCTCAGCCGCCCCAGGTTGCAAGGCTCTGGTCTGCTGCTCCAACATCTGCATAGGGCTTCCCTGGGGCTCTGCCTCCTGGCATCATCTCAGCTGAGGTGCCAGTGAGGGGTGAGGGGTGCAGCATAGGGCCAGAGATGACAGAGCAGAGCTGCCATCATCTGTGCTCGAGCGCAGGTGGGACAGGGCGAGCTGGACTGATCACCTGCTGGCCAGGACAGGTGCTCTGAGGCCCAGCGCTGTTCTTCCAGGCAACTAGAAAATACTTCAGTGACAAAGCCAATGGAGCCAGGTTTTGACGGGTGCAAGTGTCCTCGTGCACAGAGGGGGACACCAAGAACAAAAACGTACACTAAAGTTTCCCCGGGGCTCTGAGATAGCTCATCTGGTTCTCCTCCTGGTGCGGAAGCAGTGGTTGTCGTCCCTGGCCCAGGGGTACTGAGATGTGCCACCCTAAAGGTCACCCCAACCAAGAAGTGTGTAAGTACCCTAAGGAGGTGCAAGCCCTGCGGAGCAAGTGTGCAAGGGCCCCAGGGCCATAAGAGCAACCCCTGAGGTCAAGTGTGTGAGTACAACTGAGGTGTGAGCACGCAAAGCCTGAAGCTCAGTGTGCAAGTGCCACAGCCAGTGTGTGTATGTGCGCGCGCGCGTGCGTGCAAGCAGAGCGCAATCCACAATCACTGCTGCCAAAATTCCACAAAGGGAAAGAAGAAACATAGATGTTATTTACGTTTATTTTATATACATATATATATGTGTGCGCCCTTCGATAGCTCAGCTGGTAGAGCGGAGGACTGTAGACAGCAGTACTGTGAGACATATATGCATGTGTATACATATATACACATAAACAAATACTTTATTTATATACTTATCTGTATATAAGTATACATGTTTATTTTATATACATGTGTAGGTGCCCACTTGAGCAAATCAATGAACAACGGGAGGACAGTGGTACAGTGGGACAAGTGCATATATGTATCTGTGTATATATACACACGTATACAAAAAAAGTTTTTTATACATATGCATATATGTATACAGATATACATACACACACATATACAAATATTTTTATTAAGCCACATAGCACCCATTTCAGAATCAGGGAGTAGGGTAAGAGAACAATCAATCTTTGGAGCCACGTGCAGCAGTGGGGAATGGCCACCTTGTAAGCAGAAGACCAGGGTCACGCACCAAGTACAGTTCTGGGCCCACTCAGGCTGGCAGCTGGCATCTTTGCTGTCCACAACCTCCAGCCTCACAGCAGCCAGATGTGTGTGAACAGAACTAAGGGTGCGACCCCCGTGAACACAACTTGGAAGGCTAAGCACTGGGGGGCACCTCTACCAGAACGTGGGCGAGCACCACAACGGACAGTCCCAGTGACATCTGGCACCCACCAGCTCTCTATGTGCCAGGGTCAGCCAGAAGTCTGTGCATGAAGCCTGGCCACCGCAACATCAGGGAGTGCAGAGAGGGGAGTGGGGGGACACAGTGGAGGGCAGAGGGCCCTGGTGAAAGCACTGGTGCTGGGACATCATCTGCCTGAAATCCAAACATGTATAATTAAAATTAAGTTAAAAATCAGGGACGTGGGAGGGGGGAGGAAGGGAAAGAAACTAAGAAAGGGCACCCTCTCTGCAAACACAGTTCCGAGTCCCATGTGAAAGGAGACAGTGAGCGCTGGAGAAAGCTCTCTGGGCCGCACACAGCAGCATCAGGTTTGATCAGTCCCCTGCTACGGACCATCCCAGAGCCTACCTACAAGTAGAAGCGGTCCCCAGAGTAGAACCAGGTATCACTCAAAATCAAAATTAAGAGAACACTACCATTGCTGAAAGACAGGACATTATTATGCCAGCAGAATTTAAAATGTCTGGATGACAGGAATCTTTCTAGAAACATGTAACTTACCAAGACTTACAACAAAGGACAAACTGCTCATTACCTACCAAAGAAATGAAATCTAGAGCAACTTTACCACATTAAAAACTCCAGGGCAAGATGTCTTCAGCAAACATTTAAAAAATATCAATCCACAGAAACTATTACAGTGGTAAAGTGAAAACCTGTGCCAGCTTATTTCATTAGGCCCGTCTAATCATTAGACCCAAGGCTGACACAGACTTGACCAGAAAAAACAAGCCGCAAGACAGTCAATCACAAAAGCAGATGCAAACGGCCCTAAGAGACATTAATAAAACCTGGATGCAACCACGCAACCACCCAAGAGTTAAATGCATCCCGCCCAAATACTATTTATTCCAATAAAATGTATTATGTTACCGTTTGAAAAATCAATGTAGTGCTTCAAGATGGAGGGGAAATGGATTTCCCCCTCCATGAAACAGACAAAAAAAAGACGACCGTCCACTCCATGGAAATCGAACTGACCTATCCAAACACACATTATAGACACATTCACATACCACCCGCGATAAAAAGCTGCTTCTTACCCTCAGTCACCAGGGAAACAATGCACAAAAGCACAGATAATGCCAAATGGTGGCAACAGTGTGGGACTTCCCAAAAACGTCTGGAAAACTAGTCAGCAAGTACAAGGAAATACCTCACCTGCTGTGCTACCCCGCCCCACTATCCAGTCGGATCTACTGAAGACATGCACCCCGAAAGGCCCCGAGATGCTACACCTGAGTTTTCACCTTTAGAAATATACATGCATGTGCACAAAACTCTACGAAAGAAGATTCATAGTGGCAGTATTCATAATGAACCCAAACCAGAAAAGGGATATGAGCACTGAACATGGCCAAATCCATTATGTACTTCAGAAGAAAATGGGTGACTCACCCCCCCCCGCCACACACACACACACACACACACACACACACACTCAAAGCACTATGCTACAATCAACATCTTGATGACTGATACACTGAAGTTTAAAATAAACAAACAGACAAACATTGAGTAGGGCACTTGCCTCTACACGACCACGTAAGTGTGATTTCTGGCACCCACACGGTGCCCTCTAAGTCCCACCAGGCACGCTACCTGAGCGTATTCTGGAGTAAGCTCTCAACAACTCTGGATATGGCTCCCAAACAAAGCAAAATCAGACAAGGGGGCATCCAGGGATATGACTCAAGTGAAAGAAGACATGCCTTACCTAGGAGAGACCTTGGGGGCCCAAGTACCACCAGATAGAAACATAAAATATCAGTTTTAAAAGAAGATATCAGAAGGCCCATCTTGCAGTCCCAAGCACCAATGTGGACACAAGGGGGGCCTCGGAGAGGGGGGATGTGCACCAAGTTTTGGGCTGTTTATCTAACGTCCGCACGCAGATGGTTTACTCTGAAGATACTATATCAAAAAGTTCTTTCCGTATCAAACACTTTCTAATATGACAGTATCTTTTGCTGATTTTTAGGCACATATTTATAATACAGCCAGCAGGGTGCTGGAGATCAAACCTGGGCTGGCTACATCCAAGGCAAGAACCCTCCCTCTGTACTATTGCTCTCGCTCTAGTAGCACTGTAGCACTGTCCTCCTGTTGTTCATCGATTTGCTCCATTAAGGGGGGAAAAATATACATATACATATATATACACATATACATACATAGCGCAGCGGGTAGGGCGTTTGCCTTGCACGCAGCCAACACAGCCGACCCGAGTTCAATTCCTCCGCCCCTCTCGGAGAGCCCAGCAAGCTACTGAGAGTATCTCACCCGCACAACAAAGCTACCCGTGACATATTCGATATGCCAAACACAGTAACAAGTCTCACAATGTTACTGGGCCTGATCGAGCAAATCGATGAATACAAATATATATATATATATATATATTCATCGATTTGCTTGATGTATATATGTATATGTATGTATATATACATATATACGTTATATACACAATATATATACAAAATTCTCCAATAAACATATATACGATATATATGTACATATATATACACATACATACACACACACACACTCAGTGCTAAA
>JAOXYA010000001.1:93350018-93365301 GCA_028565675.1 Sorex palustris
GAATCGAACTCGGGTCGGCCATGTTGGCTGCGTGCAAGGCAAACGCCCTACCGCTGTGCTATCGCAGCCGGCCTATTAACTGTATGATCTGAGATAATTTACTTAACCTCCCTATGTCTCCAACTCTACATCTAAAATATAGGATAAAAGTCAAAATACTATCATAAGGACTATGATGTAAAAATATAAAAAGTTCTTGAGTATTAGAATGCAGTGCTCTTATTTTCTTCCTCTTCTTATAAGATGCATTATATTTAGCTTAACACAAATCACTTATGTCAGCCAGAGGGTACAATGGGTTTGCCTTGCACATTTGTCTTGCACGTGGCTGACCTAGGTCTTATCCCTGGCACCCCATAAGGTCGCCTGAGCACTGCCAGAAGTAATTCCAGAGCGCAGAGCCAGAAGTAACCCCTGAGCATCACTGGGTGTGCAGCATCACTGGGTGTGTCCCCAAAACAAAAACTACCGTTTCAGGGCCAGAGAGATAATACTGGAGGTCAGATGCTTGCCTTGCGTGCGACAGACCCCAGTTATCCCCGGCACCATATATGGTTCCCGCAGATGGCCAAGGGCCATTCCACAGCACAGAGCCAGAAACAGTCCTTGGGCATCCCAGGATGGCCCAAACCCTGCCCCACTCACCAAAATGACAACATGGTTTTTATGGTGTTCCTCCAACCTATATAAGTAAGCACGGCACAAATAAAGGCACTGAATGGGAAACGGCATTTCTGTCCAGAGTCAGCTTTCCACCAACACTGCTCAGGGTACCAGCGGTCACTTGCAGCGGGGAGCACGGACACAGACCGGGGAGTGGGGGGGGGGGGGCCGCGGGGGAAGGCAGCAAGCCATGGAGTCCACCAGTACACAGGCACTGCCAACAGGCACCACAAGGGGGCACTGCCACAGACGCCAGCCAGAGCTCAGCACACAAGCAGAATCTTCCCCCAGGTGCTCAAACCACTGACACCACTAACAATGATGTTAAATTTTTTTTGTTTGTTTTTTGATTCTATACAACAAGAACAGTCAAAATGTTACAGCATCAAAAAAATATTTTGTCTAAAAGGTTCATTCAATTTTCTGTATGCCTTATTATGCATTAAGAAAGACTATGAAGGGCTAAAATAAAAGCTTTTAAAGAAAATATATGTAAATGGTTTCACTGTCAAACATACAACTTGTGGGAGGAATTTTGTCAGGATAGAATGACAACCTCAACTTCTAAATTATACATAGACAAAGCTTAACTCTTTGGAGCATCTTGAGCATTCTCTCACGAAATGATAAAAAAAGAACTTTACTGTTCAACTTAGAAAAAATTACTTCAGGAGTTAGAGCCATAGTACAGTGGGTAGGGCATATGCCTTGCACACAATTGAGCTGGGTTTGATTCCAGGTACCCCATATGGTCCCCTGAGCCTGCCAGGAGTAATTCCTGAGTGCAGACCAGGAGTAACTCCTGAGGACCACCAGGAGTAGCCTAACACCCCTCCCACCAAAAAAAATTTTTTCATTAATAATCACAAATACATGCACAGACGCTTCAAAGGGAACTTCTGGTCTTTCCCCCTGGGGTCACACCTAGAGGTGCTCGGCAGGATCACAGTGTCAGAAACTGGACTCAGGGCCTCACACACGCTCGACATCTATTCTATCCATATGCCAAGTCCCTCGCCCGAAGGTAACTTTTTCAGTCTGCAGACATGTCATTTTAAAGGTCGGCCGTATATTTAACTACATTCCAAGTGTCTTTTCTCCTGCGAACCCAGTATTCTACCTCCTGACTGATTTATCAAGCAGCATAACATTTTCAAAACACCATTTTCTAAAAATGTTTTTACCTACAATTTTTTTTTTTCGCTTTTTGGGTCACACCTAGTGATGCACAGAGGTTACTTCTGGCTCTGAACTCAGAAATTACTCCTGGCAGTGCTCGGGGGACCATATGGGATGCTGGGGATTGAACCTGGGTCGTCGCGTGAAAGGCAAATGCCCTACCCACTGTACTATAGTTCCAGCCCTCTTACCCCTAATTTTTAAAAGAGTTTAAAAACACTCAATTTAGGGAAGGCCACCACTTGAGGCGGTGCAGCACTTGTACATATACCACTTGGGAGGGAAGCAGCCTTATTTAGAAGCTGCATCCTCTTTCTCCCCTCACCTAAGATGCACACAAAAATAGTACTTACTTGATCAAGATGTCATCATCCTCAACATCTTGACATGAAAAACTATAGAAAATGCCTAGAACGTTGGCAGGCACAAACTCAGTGATCGACTATCAACTGCTGCTATTATTCTGAGCCCGTCACCAGCCAGGCCCACCCACAGCTCCCCAAACCAAGAGCCAGAGCACAAGTTACTGCGTAAAAGAAGCCCCTACACACCTCAAGCCCACCCTGCCCCGCTTCTCTCTCTCTCGCTCAACAAAGCACATTGCTTCTTTTTGACCCAAAAGGGGAGCAATGGGCAGGGCACACGAGGAGCAGAAGGAGCATTTAAAAGGGAAAGGAAAGGGGTTGGAGATGTGGGCCCGTGCCTGAGGGAGGCCCTGCGTTTGACACGTCAAGTATGTGTGAGCACTGGAGCCAAGTGTGCACACCCAGGGGCGCTGCAGCAACGATAAAGGGAAGACGAAGAGTGAAATGGAACATTGGCTAATTTCTAGCCTGCTGTAACGATGGGCCAGCAAGACAGAACAGCAGGCAGGCTGCAGACAGTATGCAGCTTCTTTTTTTTTAAAAAAAAGAGGGGGCTGGAGAGATAGCACAGCGGGTAGGGCGTTTGCCTTGCACGCGGCCAAACCGGGTTCGATTCCCAGCATCCCATGTGGTCCCCTGAGCACTGCCAGGAGTAACTCCTGAGTGCAAAGCCAGGAGTAACCCCTGACCCAAACCAGGTGTGACCCAAAAAGCAAAAACCCCTGACCCAAACCAGGTGTGACCCAAAAAGCAAAAAAAAAGCAAAAAAATAAAAAAAAGAAGGAGTCAGGGAGATATTTCAAAGGGCTAGAAAGAGCAAGAAGTCTGGCTTGGGTCCCCACCACCACACGATCCCCTGGTCATTGCTGGGAGTGGGCCCCAAAATGAAAGAATGAGTTAAATAGAAAGGGAAAGAAAATAAAGGGGAGTGCATCAACAGCAGAGAACTGACTGAACACTGCTGAAGGAGCAGATCCCCAGCCATTTCATCTCCAGACCACAAAAGTTTCCGTTCTCTAAGGAAGGTGACCCTAAAGCTGTTGGGACACCAGAGCCATGTATGAGCAAAGGGACAGAAAACAGAAAACAAGACACTGCCGGGCAGGTGTGCAAGAAAAGACACAGCGCAATGCCTGGACAGTGCAGCCCCTCCCTGCTGCTCAGCCAATCATCACTCATGCTCCAAGTAGCACATGCGGAGAGATTCCTTGGGACCATCGGATCAGCTTCAGAGGAAGGACCCCCACAGTGACAGCAAGGAGTCCCAATCAGACTGGAGGGACAGTGCAGGGCCTAGAGCACCTGCCTTGCAGCAAGTGGTCAGACATTCACATCCCCAACGTCTCAATTATGCCCACTTCGCATATGCCAACTAAGATTCAGACAGTCCTGTTAGTGGGCATGGCAGCCCACATGTCTGCAACCCTGGCTCTGCAATCAAGTTTCCAGCCAGGAAGTGTGATTTCAGGCAAACACCAAAACAACCCACCAAAGAGTGGGCACCCCTGCAGGAACCCATGCAAACGCCACAGCTACAAAGGTATGCACAACTGGTGGTGGGAAATGTGCACTGGTGTCCAAATATGAACAACTTTGTAACTGTGTGTCTCACTGTGATTCCACTTAAAAAAATTAAAAAAAAAAAAAAACTAAAACAACATATACATAAGAGCCAGAAAGGTAGTATAGCGAGTTAGGCAGGAACAGGGTTAGTTAATCAGGGTTCAATCACCAGCTCCCCATATGGTCCCCAAGCCATACAGTGATCCCTGAGGACAGAGCCAGGAATAAGGCCCAAGCACCCCAACATATTAAGGGATATCTGATGATGAAAAAGGCAGGTCAAAACAAACACGAGAAAGAAACAACCTAGACAACAACAATCATGAGCACACTCAGACAGAAAAAAGATTATACCAAGAAGCCAGATCCCCAGCTCCAAATAATAATCCCTTGAGCCTCACCAGGGGTGATCCCTGAGCAAAGAGCCAGGAGTAAGCCCTGGCTTACTGAGCACAGTCAGGTATGCCCCCAAAATCCAAAGAAAGAAAACAAAGTATAGCATGAAACAGAAACAAAACCTCAAAAACAAAAAAGAAAAATTCTAAGAACTAAAGGGGTGGGGGCTTGGCAGTGTTGTTCTTTTGGTTTGGGTTCAGTTTGGGGGCCACAACCAGCTGTGCTCAGGGCTTTCTCCTGGCTGTGTGCTCAGGAATCACTCCTGGCAGGCTCCAGGGGACCATTTGGGGTGCCAGGGATCAAAGCTGGGTCAGCTGTATGCAAGGCAAGCACCTTACTGGCTCGACTCACTCTGGACCAGAACTAAAGTTTTTATTTTTTGGGTTTTTTTTTTCTTTTCATGTGTGTTTGGGATGTATTTCAAGGGTGTCAGGTGTGAGTGCCTGTTTCATCACTGGCACTGCAAAAAAAAAAAAATTGGTAAGAACTGAAACTGAGGGGCTGGAGTGATAGCACACTGGGTAGGGCATTTGTCTTGCACACGGCCGACCCAGGTTCTATTCCCAGCATCCCATGTGGTCCCCCCCACCCCCCAAGCACTGCTAGGAGTAATTTCTCAGTGCAGACCCAGGAGTAACCCCTGTGCAACGCCGGGTGTGACCCAAAAAGAAAAAAAAAACTGAAACTGAAAGAAGATAGAAAACTAACTAGAACAGAGACTACAGGGTTGCTCTAGGCTGAGCACAGGCTTGGCACGTGGGAATCCCAGGCACATTGCAAGCAGGTACGAAGCTGGGAGCAGACCCTGAGCACCGCCAGGTATGGCCCCAAAGTCACAGCAGAGAAACCCTGAGCAGGGGCTGGAGCAATACCACAGCGGGTAGGGTGATTGCCTTGCATGCAGCCGACCCAGGTTCGAGTCCCAGCATCCCATATGGTCCCCCGAGCACCGCCAGGAGTGATTCCTGAGTGCAAAGCCAGGAGTAACCCCTGACCCAAAAAGAGAAACCCTGAGCAAACAAAACACATAATCCACAAAGAAGACAAAAGGACAATAAGAAGAAATATTTTTTAAATCATTTGAAACATTGAGCAAACAAAACACATAATCCACCAAGGAGAAAAAAAGGACAAAAAGTATTTTTAAAACCATAAAGCCAAAATTCAACCAAATAATAGCTCCAGATAAATACAAGAGAGAAAAAGAAGTCAAGATAAGCAACCAGAACCCAAACTCAGGCGCCATTTGGAAGTCCCCACAGGGCCAGGGCGACAGCTCAAGAGGCTGGAAGTCAGACTCTGTGTGTGGGAGCTCGGTTCAACCTAGAATTCGTGGTCTCCAAGCACTGTGCCAGGTGTGCCCCCCCAAAGGAAGTGTCCCTCAAATGAACATCCAATGGATGAAAACAGACCCCATACATCTGGAGAACACTTGTGACCAGAAAAAGATTCTGTAAACTTCCGGGTAAGCTTCCAAACCTGTCACATGCGAAAAACAGTAACTCAGAATACAGTTAGATTTCTCAAGAGGGGAGCTGCAAGAAAACAACTGCACAGCATTCTGGAAATCTGGATTATCCTGTGCCAATTTTATGAATTAGGAGGAACCTGGCAGAGCGCTCGCGCGCTCTCGCGCGCGCGCGCGCGCGCTCTCTCTCTCTCTCTCTCTCTCTCTGCCTGGCTGGGCCTGCCCACAAGTTTATGAAGACCCTGCCCTACTCTTTCATTGTATCCCACCCAAGAATATTTTTTTACAGGAGGCTTCCCTGAAGTACCCAAGGCTGACCCCCCGTGATACTTGGTCAGTTGAGTGTGGGCCAGGCTGTAGTTAGTGTCACCAGGGAAAACACAGTGGGAATTGAGGATGGGGGAGGGCGTGTGGGGCTGGGGACCAAACTTAGGGCCAACACCGCGGGGACTGGGGGACCGTGTATGTGGTGCTGGGCAACCTCAGGGTCTTGTACATCACAGCCACACGCTATTCTGCTTTCAGCTGTCTATGTCCCTCACACAGAAAGATTTTATCTGTTCCAGCTCTGAGAGCTCAAAGAAGGCTTGACTTATTTATTTAGCAGTTATTATTTTGTAGGATCACAAATCATACTCAGGCCATGCAGGCTACATGCTCCAGCACTGAAGACTGAAGCTGAAAATAAAGGTACCACACCTTTACACCTTGTGGCCACATTTTCACAAGATACCCAAGACCAGGGCCACATGGCGCCACTCCGGAAACCCTCCCTCCATTCGACCCGCCCCACTGACCCGAAACCCTCAGGAGCAGGAAGGCAGAAGTCAGACCACGAACCTGAAGCCAGTGAGGACAGAACTAATCTTCCTGTAGGTGGTTTGTTCTAGCTGCTCTAATCTATATATACAGATGTATTAAAGCTAGAAAGAGGAGGAAGAGGGGCTGGAGCAATAGCACAGTGGGCAGGACGTTTGCCTTGCACTCTGCCGACCCAGGTTCAATTTCCAGCATCCCTTATGGTCCCCTGAGCACTGCCAGGAGTAACCCCTGTGCATCACTGGGTGTGACCCAAAAAGCAAAAAAAAAAAAAAAAAAAGAAAAGAAAAAGAAAAAGGAAAGAAAGAGAAGCAAGAAAATCCTAACATCAAGGTGAAGCTGAAGATCAAGTTTTATTGGCCTAAAACCAGGAAAGGACCCAACAATGGATTTCCACTTAAAAACTTCTATTTTCTCCTCACCTGACCACTGAGTACCATGTTCTGCACTTTTTAAAAGTACTTGTCAGTCTTTGTAATTTCTAAAGACTGCTTTAATGCATATATCCTCCAAAGGACTTTTATTTCCCATTACCCCACCACCACCATCACACACTCATCATTAAGCCACATTAACTGGCTTAATTTTAAACCTAGGAGACCAAAAATTAAGACCATATTTACTCACATTATGAGTCTTCGGTTTAAGAACCAGTATTTCCTCCGACTTCTGTCGTAGCCGATAGGTTCGTGTCGAATATATGGTTTGTTTTTTTGGATTTCAGCAACACAGTCAGTCACACCAGGCACCTTGTGTGCAACACAGACCTCACACTGCCATTCATCCTCGGGCACCTCCTCCAGAGGCGGCTTCACACACTCCAAATGGTAGACGGCCGAACACGTCTCACAGCAAAGCAGGTCCCCAAGTTTGTGACAGACCCGACAATGGTCGTCGTACTGAATCACCCCTTCCGACATCAGTTCCTCGCGGGCTATATTGGTAGTGAGAAACTGATCGACCAAGAACTGCAGGACTTTGATCTTGTTCTCCACGGGTCCATACGGGTAGTCCTCTGCCTCTTGGAAAGGAAGAACGTGGTGGTACTCCCGGTCGCTCTCGCAGTACACCCGCAGCACCTCCGGCCACGTCATCCCGTCGATGAAATAGAGCGTGGAGTTCACACTGTCCTTCAGGTCAGCGGGCCCGAAGGTGGTGTTGGAGGTATCCTCTTCCCGCAGGACCGCTTTCAAAAGGACGACATGCATCTCCGCCATGAGGGTGCACTGCTCCTGGCTCACCAGGGCCGCACAGAAGTCCTCAAAGCGGAAAGGCGACAACCGCAGGACAGTGCCAAAGTTCCGCAGTACCTCGTAGATGGCAATGACATTCATTATATGCTCGTTAGGCACCATTAGATCCTCTGAGGACTTGGGGAATTCAAGAGGCGGGATGTCCTTCTCTTC
Organism: Sorex palustris; assembly: GCA_028565675.1. Classification (NCBI taxonomy): domain Eukaryota; kingdom Metazoa; phylum Chordata; class Mammalia; order Eulipotyphla; family Soricidae; genus Sorex; species Sorex palustris. The sequence goes on from JAOXYA010000001.1 coordinate 93,357,878, forward strand.
CAATATTGGAGATCGAGGCCGATGGACTCTTGGTTTTCGCCTACCTATAAATACAGAAATAGCAGAATTACAAATCCATATACCATGCAACTTCTAAAAAAGGATTTTTCCAGGTTTCCCTAGTCAGACATACACCTCAAATACACACACGTACACAAATACACACACAAATATAGATTTTATATATCTACATACATATATATACACATGATTTTGTTTAATTTTTAATCTTTAGAGAATCTAAATTTAGGGGACCAGAGAGATAGTACAATGGGTAGGACACATGCCTTGCATTTGACCCACCCCGGGTTGTATCCTTGGCATCCCATATAGTCCCCGAGTAACACCCAGCGTGACCTCTAAGTGTAGAGTCAGGAGTAAGCCCTAAGCACCACCGGGTGTGGCCCCAAACATCCCTTGTCCTCTCCCAAACTCGAAGTTTTCCCATTATATTCCAAACCAGAAGGGAAATCTTAAATTATAGTCATCTCTAAATTACCTAGAATTAAATGGCTTACAGGTAACCATTAAAAACACTGGAGCACGTTAATGAAAGATCTAACAGAACACGAGTGAGACAAACATCTCTGTGTAAGATCACAGGCCCCAGGGCCTCCCGCTGAGAGAATTGTCGTGCCCCCTCCCCCACAACGGCAAAGTTCCCCCTGTTTGTGCCACAGCACCTCTGTCCTCTGAGACAGAGCCCTGCATTGGGAGCACAGGGCCGGCTGGGCCAGGAAGGAAGAGGGAAGGAAAGAGAGGATGCTGCAGGGAAGTAGGCCGGGTTCCCAGACTGCAAGGGGAGGACAAGGCAGGCGGGGAGGGGAGAGCTCTCCACAGCAGCAGACACTGGATTAGAATGGTTTTACCAGTCAGTAAGGCAATTGTAGGTGCTTACTACCCTACTGAGGAAATACCATGTCCTGGAGTACTTGCTCTGCCCGCCAGTACACGATCCACACGGCATGTGAGATCGGTGTGAAAATGCACCTGTTTCACTAACTCCGAGGACAAGCCTGTGAAGGGCTGTGAGAAGCCCCGCCGCGTGGGCAGGACAGGCTGCAAGGGCCTAGGACGGGGCTCGGAGGGCACAGCGGGCACAGCACCTGCCTTCTGTGCCTGAGGCCACAGTTCAGTCCTCACTGCCCCACAGCAGAGCCACTGTGACCCCCAGGAAGCAACCCAACCAAGAGGTCAAGCCCCGACAAGGGAACAGCAACAATGTCAAGGGAAAGGGAAAAAATGAACGGTAGAAACACATTTATCCACTGCCGCTTTTATGCCATTACTACGATTATCGTTTCCAATGATGTTTAACCATGGAAATCTTATTTTCCACATCAGAAATAATCATGCAAGATCAACACTAAAGTTATTGTGCACAATTAAGTTCTATTAACTCTGAGTAGCTGTTACCGCGGAACTGCCTCCTCCCTCCCTGATTCCTGTTCCTGCTCTTATTATCTTGCATCAGGAAGGAAAAAGTGTGCCGAACAATATGGAAGATGGATATTTTTAATTACAAAAGCACCACAAATATTCGTTCCCTGAAAATCAACACATTCCCCAAATTATACGGCCATCCCTTTCTCTGAAGAAGCTCTAAGTGGATCAACCTGAGCCCGACACGGCTGGGGGCCGAGAAAGAAGTGTCCTGGCTCACAGAAAAAATCTCACTGTCCACATGAACAGTTCTCAGAGTCCAAGGATTCCCATCAGAGAATCAAACCACAGCCTCACAGCACACCAGCAAGCATCATATGGACAATCTGGCCCAGTTCTCTGTCTAGGGGAATTACTTGGGACACCTTCACACGTAAGTGAGAAAAAGCAGAAAAGAAATAAAAGGGAAGGAAGGTCCTTAGCAGAATGAACTGAACCTAGAGGATTGCCCCCAAATGACAAAACGATGGATAGAACAGGCCCTGTGGTCCTCTCTACAAAATACTGTAAAGCAAGTCCAGGCAAGGCAAGGCCAGAAACCCAGCCCTATTCAGCCAGGCTGGAGGTGTCTCCTTCTTTTTCCAACAATATATGAGGGCTGTGCAGATTTTCAGAGAACTGGGGCATGTATAGAAAAGTCAGGGAAACTTCTTGGGCTTTGGGGCACAAATGAACGGGACAGAAGGGAACACATCGAAGCCAGGGCACCCACTGAACTCGCCTGAGACTCGGAGGCCGACAGGTCAGTGGGGAGGGTGTTCACTATGCATGCACACGGCTGATCCGGGCTCAAACCTGGCATCCCACATGGTCCCCCTCGCCAGGAGTAATTTCTGAGTGCAGAACCAGGAGAGCCTGCACACCGCCGGTTTGGCTCCAAAACAAAAATGAAACAAAGACCTAGACTCAGAGTCCAACTGCAAGGCGAGAATAGAGGGAACATGACTTTATGAAAGAGATCAACAGATATGAAATATTCTACCACCCCCCTGAGGTTAAACTGTGGTACCATTTCCTCCAAAAGATAACTGGGACTTCCCTAGGCTCTTTATCCTTCTTCACTGCCTTTTTTCCACCACGATGTTACCCTGTAATTGATCTTTTCTTGTCTACTCATCTCTCCAACTGAATACTCCACCCTAGTGCCAAGGAAAGACTGGCAGGGCCAGAGAGTCCAGGAGATGAGGCGCTTGCTTTATACACAGATGATCTCAGTTCAATCCTTAGCCCCACCTATGGTCTGAGCACAGAGCTATGAATGGACTACAAGCATTGCCCTGTGGCCACAAACACACCCTCTCAAAAAAAAAAAAGGAAGGGGAAAATTGGCATATTTCACTGTAAGCATTTGCCCAGAATTACTCCCCTCTCTTCCTTCTTTTATTGGGGGGTTGGGGGTAGGGTGCTGGGGTGGCATACCTGGCAGTGCTCAGGAACCATACACAATGCCAGGAATCAAACTGCAGCTGGCCATCTGCAAGATGGGAAGAGCCGGATCTCCTACACTGTCTTTCTGTAGCCCAAGACTCATTCTCTTAATTTCTCTCAAACCTCATTACTCTGGCTTCTCGTGGTCACTGGGATGACACATGATAAGTAAGAGTCTTTGCCTGGATGTATGTGCCAAAGGACAGGTGCTCTGATGTCAAGAGAGGAACGCTGAAGCTGTTTCTTTCCATGAAGTGGCCAGTTACTGTCCTGGTTCACCCTCAACCCCTTTACCTCCCCCTCAAGGAAGAAGGGAGAAGGACTACACAGATTTCTGTCCCACTTAAGGGAACAAGTTAGTTTCCTGTCATTTTCAAGTAAGAATACAGGCTAAATATAGTAGTGGCTAATACTGTATACAGAATTTTTTAATAATAAAAATTGTGGCAAACTCACCTTTCAAAGGCTATCAAAGACAGCAGGTAACATTTTAAAAGACAAGCCAAGGGGCTGAAGCCTTGCAATGGGTTCAATCTCAGGTACCACATACAGTACTCCAAGCACTGCCAAGGTAAACCTTGGGCACAGCTGGTTTGGTTTTGGGGGGACAGTGCTTTTTGAGGCCACCCCCAGCCATTTCAGGGGTTACCCCTGGCTCTACACTCAGAAGTAACTCCTGGCAGTGCTCAGGGGGCCATATGGGATGCCCAGGATTAAACCCCGCTCAGCTGCATGCAAGGCAAACCGACCTCCCCGCTGTATTATCACTCCAGTCCCAAATAGCACTATTTTGCAAGGAACAACAGAAATATTGTCTGATTTTTAAAGAATCCGTTTTCATACAACCTTAAAGATTTTAGCTATTGTTTGGAGTTGTTTAGCTTTTGCATTTATATTTGTGGTTTTGAGGCACACCAGGTGGTGCCCAGGAACTATTCCCAGCTTGGTGCTTTGGGCAACATGAAGTGCAAGGGATCAAACCTGGGCCTTCAGCATGCAAAGAATACACTCAACCCGTAAAGAGTGCTTTTTTTCCACTGTTCGTTTAGCTTCATATGAAGCTACAGTCCGTTAATTTCCAAGTAGTTTTCAAGAAAAAAAATGATTTCCTCCTACACCTACTGCCTAAAGAAAATAAACAAAAAATCTCTAAGGAATCCAGGATATAGCTCAGTGGGAGAATGCATGGTTCAATGTTTCAGAGGCCCTGAACTCAATCCCTGCACCAAATAATAAAGCAACTTAAAAAACTAAAAAGAATCAATGCAAACCTCAAGACTTTTCAGAAAAAGGCAAAGTAAAACTACAATGAGAAACAATTTCTTTTTCTTTTAACAAATTGTATGTTTTTTTTCCTCCCCTTTTATGTTGTTACAACCACCAGGGGTCACCACACTTGGCGGTTAGTGCTGGATGGGGCTTGCGCACTGGTTTCATCCCTGTCTGCAGGCTTGCTCACCAGGGAACACACTCTTCCGTTTGAGCTGTGATGCTTGCACATGGCTATGGCACCAAAAAACCCGCACATTGCCCTGTGTCCCTGGGATCACACACAGTCACACGGAGGCAGTGCTGGGAATCAAGTGAGAGGTCACACACATGCAAGGCAGCTGCCCTGTCACTCACTGGGCTATTCCCTGCACCCAGCAACAGCATTTCATTACCACCAAACCTCTGGAAAGAACACAGAATGACAGAAGCACGGGGTCTTATCAGAGCGACCAGCATGCATGAACCACCCCTCTGGGGACTGTCCACTTCACCCAGAGAGGTTGGTTTGCATAGTTACCCGTGACCCAAAATAAGAAATATATCATACATCTCAATACAAAGGCTTTTCAAAATACTACTCCCACTATATGTCTTATATTACTATCTTCTCTTCTAATATATCATCTATTGAAATATTTCCACTTTTTAAACAAGCTGGATAATAACAAAAAAATAATATAAAAAAGTTTGAAAAAAAAACAAGCTGGATGGAAGGCCAGAGAGATAGTACAGGAGTAAGGTGCTTGCTTTGCACGTGGCCAACCTCAGTTAGATCCTTGGTGTTGTATATGGTCCCCCACCCCCACCCCCACCCCCACCACCATCAGTAATGATCTGAGCACAGGGCCAGGAATAAGCTCTGAGCACCACCGGGTCGGGCCCCCAAATCCCAAAATTTATAATAATAGACAGGCATCATCATCATCATCATCATCATCATCATCATCATCATACAGTAATAAACAGGCTTGATACAGCTCCTAGTTTGAAAAACACTTCTCCAAAAGAAACTTCCCTTAAGCATATGCTAACATCAAGCACTGTTTATAAAAGTAAACAGTCAAGTTGGAAACAACCAAATCGTCCACCCATAGGAGAAATGTTAAACTGTGGCATAGTCACTTGGGAGAATTGCACAACGCAGTATTAAATAATCGAGGACAATACACATCAGCATAGATGAATCTTATACTCCAGGGAGGGCTGGAGAGAGCGCTCAACAGTAGGAGCATGTACATGCTCTGCAGGTATGAGGCCTGGGGTATACCCTGACACCACACATTCCTAGCTCCACACATGCCAGGAGTGATCCTTAAGCAGAGCCAGAAGTAGCCCTGAGTTCTACCAAGTATGGCCCCAAAACTTTAGATGCTGCCTTGAAACAGTCGTGCTTAAGCCTGAAAGAGTAGCAAAAACCAAACTGCGAACTGTTAATAAAAGTAAGATCTCAAACTGCAACCCAAGGTGACAGCAACTCAGGTGAGGCTCAGTGATCAGTATTCTCATCTGCATCCCCAGATAATTCGGTCTGCGACCAAGTTCAAAAATGACTGCTTCACAGAATTCATTATTTCGCCCCAACCAAGCAGAAAGCAGAGCTCGAGAGCTCTGGCAGAACTCAGGCAAAGTAAGCGGGTGCCTCCATTGGCTTGAAGAGAACGAGACTCTTGTGAAAGACAGACACTGAAAGCTAATCCAAGCCAATTAGAAACGCTGAGAAGGAAAGCAGTCTGCCTAATTCACAGTGTGGGAGAACCAAAGAGAATCTATCAATGAATCTTCATTACCCAGGTTAGGTTAGGAATCTGAATAGTAGAGTCTCACCCACTTGACAAATAGTGCCTTAGCAGGAGAACTGCATTACAATATATACTTTCTTAAAATGACCGGGCGGGGCTGGAGCGATAGCACAGCGGCTAGGGCATTTGCCTTGCACGTGGCCAACCTGGGTTCAATTCCCGGCATCCCATATGGTCCCCTGAGCACTGCCAGGAGTGATTCCTGAGTGCAGAGTTAGGAGTAACCCCTGAGCATCACTGAGTGTGACCCAAACAGCCAAAATAATAAATAAATAAAAATTAAAAATAAAACAAAAATTAAAAAATGACCCAGCAGTCATTGAGGACAAACTTCTTATTCACTTGTATACATAGAAGGGAGGCTCTACAGGGATGATCTGCTCTCCAAGACCGAACACCAGGCCCTGTTTGTGCTCAGGGTCTCTTTGTATATGTCCTGGATTTTTTGTATGTTAGTTTTGGGTACACATCATGCAGTAGCTTAGTTCTGGTTCCATGTTCAGGGCTCACTCGTGTTGGGGGGTGGAGAATGAATCAAACCCAGCTCATACATCACCTGCTGTATTAGCTCTTGGGATTGACCCATGCCCCACTCCCGTCTTTGGGTGCCAAGGGTACAGTCACGGCATCTGCTCCATCACTGAGCATGCGACCCTTTGTTTCCTTTTAAAAATAAAGAGGGGAAGGGCTGGAGCAATAGCACAGCGGGTAGGGCATTTGCCTTGCACACGGCCGATCCAGGTTCGATTCCCAACATCCATATGGTCCCCCGAGCACTGCCAGGAGTAATTCCTGAGTGCATGAGCCAGGAGTAACTCCTGTGCATCACCAGGTATGACCCAAAGAGCAAAAAAATAAATAAAAATAAAGAGGGGTGGCTGGAGCGACAGTGTAGCGGGTAGGGCATTTGCCTTACACGCAGCTGACCCAGCGCCCCATGTGGTTCCCCAAGTCCACCTGTAGTGATCCCTGAGTTCAGAGCCAGAGCACCGCAGGGTGAGGCCCAAAACCAAAGTAGTAGTAGTAGTAATAATAATAATAATAATAATAATAATAATGAAGGGGGAGAAAACTCTCATCTAGGGCTAGAAATTTGGCTCAATCCACATCACCGCCCCCAATTTTTGTTTTTTAATTAAAAAGACAACTTGTCAATACATTTTTTTTTCTTTTTGGGTCACACCCGGCGATGCTCAGGGGTTACTCCTGGCTTTGCACTGAGGAATCACTCCTGGCAGTGCTCGGGGGACCACATGGGATGCTGGGAATCGAACCTTGGTCGGCCGCATGCAAGGCAAACACCCTACCCAGTGTGCTATTGCTCCAGCCCCGCCAATACATTTTAAATAGGTCACAGTCACAGTCCTCCCTTTGTTCATTGATTTGCTCGAGCAGGCCCAGTAATGTCTCCATCGTGAGACTTGTTGTTACTGTGTCTGGCATATCGAATACGTCACGGGGAGCTTGCCAGGCTCTGCCGTG
>JAOXYA010000001.1:93365401-93378489 GCA_028565675.1 Sorex palustris
GCCGGGCTCTCTGAGAGGGGCGGAGGAATCGAACTCGGGTTGGCCATGTTGGCTGCGTGCAAGGCAAACGCCCTACCTCTGCTATCGCTCCAGCCCATATATCCGTAAAAAATATATATTTTCCTCTAAGTTTGGTTGCCTCCTACTTTGAACTTCCTCAAATGTGTGGTGGTACCCTTGGAGTATGGGTAGGGTGTGTGATGAAATGTCCAGTAATAGGTTCTCAAGGGTGACGTTCGGCCCGAACATGTGGAGAATGGCTGCGAGCGTGGCAGTGGTTGAGTTCTAGGGGTTTTCGGCTGCCGGGGCTGGTACCCTTAGGGTGGGGAGGTGTCTCACCCACCCCCTCCAGAACGCCCTGAGTGAAACAGCCTGGTGAGGGGCAGGCGAGCATCATGTTACGCTCCCTTCCGGGAGAGCCAAGGTCACTTCTGAGCACGGAGTCAGGAATAGCTTCTGAGCACCAGTGGTTGTGATCAACCCCCTCCTTTCCCCCAAATTAAATTGGTGGTCTCCAAAGATAGATAATTCTTTCCTGAAATGCATCGAATTAATATTTATCATGTCTTACCGGGTGTTGGCCAGTCAGCAGGGCTCAGCGACTGCCCCCAGTACAGTGCGCCTAGCAAAGGCAGAGCACCGTGTGGAGCCAGGAATCCGCTCAGGGTCCTGCGTGCAAAACACCTAAACACAGAGGGCTGACGACAATTGTGATGGGATGGGAAACTAACTGGAGGGGAGGTCTGTGCTCCTGGCGACAAGCCTCCTCTCCCTCTCAGGAATTGCAGGGACCCTTTGCCACCTTCTCGTCTGCAGGCGCTCTGCCAGCACATTCTTCCCAGGGAAGCTCAATGAACGTGTCCGGAAGGATTGGCTCCATCCTTCCCCAGCCTTTGCTCGATTGGAGAAATTACTGCTTCGAGACCACGCTGGGCTCTGATTCTCTCTTGGTTACGAAACCCGAGAAACTCAGTCCGAGCTCCCGCTCCCAGAAAAGATGAAATCCTGCAGTGGCCCTGCAGACTTGGATGGTGCTGGAGGGGATCATGCTGAGTGAGTCAAGGGGAGAAGAATAAATACAAAATGTTCCCACTCAGCTGTGGAGTACAGAGAAACCCTGGAAGGGGCCCGAGCTCCTGCAGGGGTGAGGCATGCGAGGCATGTCCTTGGCCTGGGTTTGGTCCTGGCACCACTTAGCACTGCCCTGTCCCCAGCATTGCTGGGGCAGCCCCACATTGGCCGGCCCTGGCTTTGGTCTGGGACCTGTCTTGGTTGAGAATCAGAAGTGGGGCCCCCAGGGGAAACAACGTGGACAGGGATGAACAATGGCCACTGGTAACCGCCTCCATGTTTGCTAAGAGGGGTCCCGCATCGGGGTGGGGGGAGTGTGTGAGGGGGACCAGTGGAAGGATGCTAACACCCTGGTGAGGAAGTGTGGTGCAGCCCCAAACATTATCATCACCACTATCGGAAATCGCGGTGCTTAAACTAACAAAAACCAAACCAGAAACCCAACAAAATAGTATCATCAAATCGAAAACACCTGATTGGCATGGAGCTGGTGATTTTCCTAGGAAATTATCTAATAAGATGAAGTTGATGTTTTCTGTCACCAATGTGATAACACTACGTGTTAGAATGGCTATGTGCTTTTTCAGTTCAGTGCCGTCCCTTATGTTCCAGTAAGGGTTCTGTTTTTTTTTTTCTCCTTATTTTGGGTCACTCCCAGTGATGCTCAAGGGTTACTCCTGGCAGTGCTCGGGGGACCATATGGGATGCCGGAGATCGAACCTGGGTTGGCCGTGTGCAAGGCAAACACCCTACCTGCTGTACTATCACTCTAGCCCCTGGGTTCTGTTTTGATGGTAGTGGATTAAGCTAGGGAAGTGCTGGATATTGCCATAAAGCTCAGCCTATTTGCCTGGGCTTTCCCAAAAGGATTCCCCATAAGAAGGTATTTGGCAGTGATGTTGCTGCATGGAATGGCCAGCTATAGCAGGATCTGAGGCCCTGTCCAGCTTATTTATTTATTTAATTGTTTTTTTTTGGTCACACCCAGCGATGCTCAGGGGCTACTCCTGGCTCTGCACTCAGGAATTACTTCAGGTGGTGCTCGGGTGATCATATGGGATGCTGGGGATTGAACCTGGGGTCAGCTGCATGCAAGGCAAACACCCTATCCACTGTGCTGTCTCTCTGTCTGGAGTAGTTTTTTTTTTTTTTGATGGGGGTCGCTGGCACTATCTAGGCTAGAATGCTCCATGTTGGTGCTGGAGCAAGAACATGCAGGTTGTATCCATTTTTCCCAGGAGTTAAAAACATTTTATTTTTTAATTTAGTTTGGAGTTTTGTGGGTTTTAATTTTGTTTTGGGGCCACACCCAGTAGTGCCCAAGAGCTATTCCTGGCTCTACATTCAGGGGTCATTCTTGGCAACTGCCTAAGCCCCTGTACTATCTCTCTGGCTCTGATGTTTAGATTTGTGTGGGATAGTCTACTAGGTTGTATGCTATAGAAAAGGGAGAATTTAGGGAAGCATGGAATGTTGGATGGCTATTAATGGAGCAGAGAAAGTCAATATTCCTCACTTGAAGGCAGGGTTTGCCTGGTTCGACCACAGATTTAAATACACACACACCCACATACACACGTATGTGTGCTTTTCCTCCCTCACATAAGGTCATAATGAATACACAGGTTGATCATTGTTTCAAAGCAACAAAAACTTCCAGTTTGGGGGCAACAATTTCACCTGGGGCTTTTTTCAGAACAGGCATTAGCCAAAATTATGATTTATGCTGAACTTGGATCGGCTACGGTACAAGTTGGAGGTCGAAGGCAAGAAGTCCCAGATGGAAAGCATTCAAGGAAAACAGGACATTTCTATTTAGGAAAGAATGTGGGTGTTGAGAAGTCTAAAAGTACCACTTACATGAGTAACATTGTGATTAAAGCTGCATTTGGACACTGGGGGTGTTACAAGCATCTATTTATTGAACACTAGGCATCCAAATATTTAATAACCCACACAATTTAGCCCCAGGAACAACACCTAGCCTGGCCTCTAACCAAGTTTGCTGCCTGAGAGCTGGAAGCAACTGCGAGTAGGATAGCTTGTGTGTTCAGAGAATAAAAAGGCTGGTGGAAGTGGTGGAGTGGGAGGAGTTTCCAAAGCAAGTTCTAAAGTTCAAACTTTAGTTCTTGCATCGGGCTGCCTCATGGGGGAACGGGCAATGGGGAGACATATTCCAGGATGTATGGTGGGGTCAAAGCACACAGGGTGGATAGTGAAATTAGTTTGAAGGTGGAAAAAGCAGCCCGGAAGTAGGGCTGGGATGCCGTTTGAGCTCTGAGGCACGCTGAGGCTTTTCCATCCACACTTGCCCTTCTTCACGGGGACCCGATGGAGAAACCACGTTGCTTTTTGACTTGTTTATGTCACACCTGGCGATGCTCAGGGCATACTCCTGGCTCTACACTCAGAAATTACTCCTGGGGGCTGGAGCAATAGCACAGCGGCTAGGGCATTTGCTTTGCACAGGGTCGACCTGGGTACAATTCCCAGCATCCCATATGGTCCTCCAAGCACTGCCAGGAGTGATTCTTGAGTGTAGAGTCAGGAGTAACCCATATGTATTGCCCAAAAAGAAAAAGAAAACCTACTCCTGCTGCTCCTGGTGGTGCTTGGGGAACTGTAAGGGATGCTGGGGATTGAACCTGGGTTGGCCATGTGCAAGGCAAGTGCCCTCCAGGCTGCACTGTTGCTCTGGCCCAACATCAGCGTGGTTTGAACACACTTTCATGGCTGGTGCTTCAAGGGACCTGCTCCTACAGTCTCAGGTGGGTTTTCTTCAGTACTTCTCAGTCCACAGCCTCTGCTTTAACCAGGGGAAATCAGGCATCTATTAAGTGGGTAGCAGAGGAGCTGGAGTGCTAGTATAGTGAGGAGGGCATTTGCCTTGCATGCGGTGGGCTGGGCATCCCATATGGTCCCCAAGCACTGCCACGAGTGATTCCTGAGTGCAAAGCCAGAAGTAACTCTAGAGTATCCCCGGGTGTGACCCCAAAAGTAAAGTAATAAAAAAAAGTGGGCAAAAAAAAATCTCAGATGTCAGGGCTAGAGCAATAGCACAGCGGGTAGGGCGTTTGCCTTGCACACGGCAAACCCGGGTTCGATTCCCAGCATCCCATATGGTCCCCTGAGGACCGCCAGGGGGTAATTCCCGAGCACAGAGCCAGGAGTAACCCCTGTGCATTGCCGGATGTGATCAAAAAAGCAAAAAAAAAAAAGTCTCAGATGTCAAAGACTTATAAATTCCCTCAAGGTTCTTTTTGGCTGGATAATTAGCATTGGCCCCCAGGCTTTGTGTACCACAGACTTGGAGGCACCCTGTATCTCTTAGTGAATTTGAATTCCTCCCCCACACTGTCCCCTACCTCCTTCTCTGAGTCCCCCTAAGGGCTCTCTTCTTCCTCCCCTTTCCCACCATCCCACCAGTTCCCAACTGCCAACACCCCCTTGAGGACAGCTGGGAAAAAGCCAGAGGAAGCAACACTTTGAAAGAAGATTGCTTTATACTTTATTTACAACAGTATGTAAGAAAAAAGTAAGTTATTAACAATAATAAATAACTGGGAAAAAGAACCGCAAACAGCCATTAACATGACATAAGGATGGCATGGATGAGGGTCAGCATTGGCTGGCGTTGCCCGTGGTCCAGACACGGGACATTCACAAGCTTCAGCGGTGGCAGTGGTCTGAGGGCTGTTAACCAATGAAGAGCCCAGCTCGAAACAGAAGCATTAAAAATCACACGTGAAGCGGCCTGTACCTGGCACAGGTGAAACCACTCAGAGAATCTCTTCTGAAAAGGGCTAGTGCGGTCAAACACATGTGCTTCCAGTTTAAAGCAAAACAGCCTGAGAGGCTAATCCTAGAGCAAGTCTAAATGATGAAATTGCACTGAAGGACAACATCTGAAACACTCTCACAGATTTACATTCTTTCATTGCACTAACTCCTCGAAACTTTAAACTTGTAGATGTCAAATGTCAACAATCGGAAGAACCCGTGGTGATGTTCGTTTTGCCTCCATTTGCCAAGGCCTGGTCACGCTCCCATTTCAGCAAGAATCGGTAGTTTTAAATGGTTGCAAGCGATCAATTCTAGTCACTGGGCAGATTTTTTTTTCCATTTGAATTCCAAGAACTCTAGTTCAGATGGCTGATTGTCACAGAGCCTACTCAGCCAGATGATGAGAAAGGGACAAAGATTAAATTGACAATTCTGCTCGATGGGGTTATCTGAGTACACGGTACATGGAGAGTAATTATCCTCTGGCCCTTAGGAAAGTAAAATTTGTATTGATCCCAGGCCGCCAGTGACCTTGCTGTTTCTGAGTCATGAAAAGAGGCCAAGAAAAAGTAAAAATTTAAAAGTACAAACAATACATTAGCCTTGAAATTTTCACAGAAAAGAGACATAAGAAGTGTCAGAATCAATCTATTCTCTTAGGTCACTGTTCATGACAGTGTCTGGATTGGCAACCCCCCGCCAAAAAAAAACCTTGGGGGATTGTCGCTTGTGTCTTTAAGTGCCTGCCTTAGGCACCCAGAGCTGTGTACTATTTATTTACCCATTCAAAAACATGGCTAAGAACTACCTCCCAATACATTAAAACCTGTATGGGGAGTACAGGATACGAAACCACAACACTTGGTGTATAATTAGTTCTTCCGAATCTCAGATGCTTTGGCTAAGAAGGGTTCTAAAATGTCCCAGCCTTCTCCATTGTTATGCCGTTCCTTTTGCCCTCTTTCTGTCCCCATGTAGGAAAGTAAAACAATATTCAGAACTGACCGAAGACAAAATATCTGTGGTAAAAACACTAAAAGCTTCCTCTTCTGGGAAAGCCCAGCCAAACCAATGCTGCTGTATAGGGAAAGGCCCAGGGCGTTTGAAACTGGAAATCTACTTAAAGGAATGAAATTTATGTCATCATGATGGTCTCCACTGACATCAAAGATGAAAATTGGGTGAAAATGTGCTAGTCTATGGATCAATTGGGCTTAAAACTGGTGGTGTCTGATTCACTATGCTATATATTTATATATATATGTATATACACGGGTATAATACAATTTTGGTGAATAAAGTTGAAGGTTTCCACATTACAGACAGAGGCACTGAGTTAAAGAGTCTATGTTCCCCCAAACATGCTAAATGAATTCAAGTTTCTGCCTTTTTTTCTTCTTCTTCTTCTGTTTCCATCATGCAGCCAGTTAATTTCCACCCTTATAGAAATGATCAATGCCTTATATACACGTTCATCACAGGCTTGCATCCCACAATAAATCAATTCATGGAGAATGTGAATGCCATTGAAAAATCAACAGAGATCAAATATTAGAGTCACTTATGCCTTATGGTGACTGGATTAAATATTCAAAGCAGCTAAAGGAATATTTGCACCCCACCCCCCCTTTAATGCACACAACCACATCTAGACAGAAAACAGAACAGACGGCGAAAGCAGACAGCGTGGTTGGCTGAGAGTCACACTGTTCTCACCGGCAGCTTTGCGGTTGATGTCTGTGGTGTTGTACTGGCTATGAGAGAAAGAAAACCTCACAGGAAATCAAGAAATTAGCTTTTTTAAATGTCTATAGAAGTGTTGGCCTTGCTAGTAGAAGCTACTTTACTAAAATGGAAAAATCAAAGTAGTATTAAAGGAAACGCTACATGCCAGCTACATTAGCAACCTGCAATGAAGTATCTATCTCTTATGTGAAAAATTATGATCCCACCCCATCCTGACTTCGGCTTGCAAATGGGAAGCTAATACATACGTGGTGTCAATGTCTTCTAAAAATAGAATTTTGCATTCTTGTTAAGCACTACTGTGTGGAAAGGGAACCGCTGAGAAATCCAAGGGGGTTGAGAAAGGATAGGTATTTTTTTCCCTACAAGCAAAAACCATGCTACCATACCATGCAAAGGTGTCATCCTACGATGCGATCATTTTCAAGTGAAGAGATGCAATGCTGAGCTATTTGCAACTGGCTTCCTTTGCACTCTGGGTTGGTGTACTTATTAAGGTAAATGCCTGCCGACAGAGAAATGATCTGACGGTCTGACATAGAATACTTGGAGCTGGGATCCTGGGGCCAGCGCCTGCACCTTGGGAGAGTTTATCAACTTGAAGGACTCGAGGCAGAGTGTGGAGCACTGAGAGAGGAGCAGGCTGGGTTCACTGGCCCGGTGGCTGTGAGACGAGACGGTGACCTGGGTCTCTGCTGTTTCCTTTGGAATCTGTGTTTTGGGAAGGACCCTTTCCTGAGGTTGGAGGTTAAATCAGGAAGGCTAGCTGGGGCCTCAGAGTTGGCCAATTAATTATTTTATTCTCTTCCTCCCTGGGAGGACATAAGCAAATGCTAGATTCTGCTCATCTTTCCATCTGCTTTAAAGGCAGTGAGGTGCAGAGGTGACAGATTTTTTCTCTTTAGATGGAGAATTTTCTTGCCACTTTGGTGAATGATTTTTGTCTTCATCAACCTTGCTTCTATACCTTATGTTACCAGGACTCAGGGAAAAAAAAAAGAAAGACTGAGGTGTGCCTTGCATCACCCCTCTTTATTTAATGAACGCCAGCAATTCTGCTCATTCTCTCTTCCCACTTCATGGTTCGCCCTTCACTTGAATTCCAAGCAAGGATCAAGAGAATGATGGTTTTTCTAAAGCCCAGTGACAGGCAATCACTTCCAGGGACACCAAGATGATATTAGGAGTAAAAGCAGTGTGAGGCTAGGAGACGCTCTTTGATCAGGGTTTCTAAACCAGACATTTTGACAGTCTAAAAGTCCAGTTAACTTTCTCTACCCTTGAACATCTTTGAATGGACAAATCCTCAATAAATTCTACTCGATTAATTGCAAGTTCTGAGAACCTTTAAATAGAAGCTGATGAGGTTAAGGGTCGTTAATATCTTAGAAGGAAAGATGGTGCGCCATCTGGATCTCTTGGCGCTTAAACCAAAGCATTCCCAGACCCATCAGCCTGGTTACACCCACCCAGACAATTCTTGAAAGATTTCTGAGGCCACAAGGGCACGCGGGGGGGAAGTTATTAAAAGACAGAAACAGGTGGTCTCTTATTAAATTGCGAAAGGTATAAATATGTGATCGTAAATTGCACTTGGAGCCTCTAGAGGTTGATCATTAAAATTCTCAAAAAATTTTATGTGAACGAGGCCCCACGTCCTGAGTCAGACTAATCAAAATAGGAATCTCAGAAACGATTGGTATTCAAGTATCGGTGACAGAAGTGGTCAAATGGAACCATTTAGGTGTGTGTTATGCCTGAGTAGCATTTTTGAGAATTTCAGGTTCCAGGGGAGCAAAGTGACTGACGGTCTTCCTACCAAACCGCCTCACCCAGTGGTGCCAAGCTTCTGCTTTTTCCCCCTGAAGTCCACACCCTCCTCATGGAACGCCCAGCGACAACCGGACTCAGTGGTCCCTGGTTTCCTGCCGCGGCCTCTGCTGCGCTTCTCTGCGTGGCGGTTCTCGGGTCTTACAGCTAATAGGATGTGGTGTGGTTATACTGAGGGACTCGTGTTCTATGTGAAATTACTGAATCACATGCACACTCAGATCAAGGGGACAGGTTCGAGTGACAAAGCAGTCTGTTTCTTTATCGGATGATTTCTGAAAACAATCCCCCTCCCCTCCTCCCTCCGGGCCCTCCCCACCCCCCCCCCCAACAAAAAAATAGAAAACCCCCGGGGGGACTTGGGGAAGTTACTCTGATTTGGGCCGACATGGCTTATCGGAGGAGTGTGCGCAGGGCAGATTCAGGGTGCCTTTCTTCTCGGGGTCGGGCAGCGTGAGAGTTTCTGGGGCCGACTTTTTCCGGGGCCGGTCCCTGGGGACGGACAGAAATTCGGGCGCATCGGTGGAGAGAGGCGTGGAGGGCGCGCTGGATGGGGCGCTGCGGACGGAGGACGGCAGCAGGGAGATGCTGGAGATGGAAATTGCGGGGGGGAAGAGGCCGATTTTCCTGTTGGTGGCTTCCTGAGTGGCTCGCTCGAACTCCCGGACTTCATCCATCGTCATGTCTTCAAAGGCAAAGGAGAGAGAAGGGGGGATAAGCGGATACTCGAGGCTTGGGGCGGGGTGCTGCAAAGGGCTTCGTGGCAGGCAGTGCCTGGCCAGGAAGGTGCTAGGGCAACCCGGGGCGCAGTGGGAGGCGCGCCTCGAGGAAAAAAAAGGCAAAATTGGGGGTGCAAATGCTAAATAAAGCCTGGAGATCTTTTCGCTTGGTTCTGCAAAATAAATGCTCGAGCGGGCCCAGTAACATCTCCATTGGAGACTTTGTTGTTACTGTGTCTGGCATATCGAATACTCTCAGTAGCTTGCCGGGCTCTCCAAGAGGGGCCGAGGAATCGAACTCGGGTCGACCATGTTTGCTGCGTGCAAGGCAAACGCCCTGCCGCTGTGCTATCGCAGCCGGCCTTGGTTCTGCAAACCTCTGGAAAAATGATTCTTTCTCTGTGCAAGCCTTTCCACAGCATTCCACATTTATGGGATATTCTGAAGGACTTACTGGAGAGTATAGAACCAGATCCTGTGTGTGTGTGGGGTGGGGGTGTGGAGGAGTGGGGGGGTTTGCTGAGAGATAGGAGCAGTGTGGTATATGAAACAATTATTGCATCTTTATTACCTTTTCTATGCTGGGAGTGCAGTTAAGGCAACCAATGCTCCTAAATGATACATTTGATTGTCTACTTTGGCATAAGTATATATTTAGGTATATATATATACACACACATATATATATATACTTAGGTATATGGTAATATATATATGTATTTCCGACCCCTCCCCCCCCCACTACTCAGCAGTGCTCAAAGCTTACTCCTGGCTCTGTGCTCAGGGATCACTCCTGACTGGGCTCCAAGGACCATACGCGGTGCTGGAGATCAAGCCTGAACCAGGTTGGGTTGTATGCAAAGAAAGTGCCCTGCCTGATGTACTATCTCTCTAGCCCCAGCATAAGTAAACTTTTATAAACAAACCATCAATCAGAATTTCTAAATATTTTATCTTCTTGGTCAGGAAATAGTGATTTTGCATTCTGGGAGTGGCTGGTTTATTATTTTATTTTCGATAGCTGTGTTTAAAAAACAAAGAAGATACAACAATAGAACAATAGCAACAAAATCCTGCAGGTTATCCCAAAGCCAAGATGATAAAACAATTTATTCCCCAGTAAATAAAGATAAAACAGGGCCACAAAAGTCAGGACAGTGGGAAGGGTGCTTGCCTTGCATGCAACTGACCAGGGTTCCATTCCTGGCACCCTACATGGTCCCCTGGGCCCCATCAGGAGTAATCATTCGGCACAGAAGCAGGAAGAAGCCCTGAGCACTCTTGCATATGACCCCTCCCAACAAACAAAAAACAAAACAAAAAGGGCACAGAGAATGGGTGAAAATTTTATTTAAAAGGGGAGGGGAAAAAAAACAACCCCAAACATTAACTGGAATTCAAGAATGTAATCCAGCAATGCCTCACTGAACAGGCTGTCAGGTTTCAGTTTTCTAAATAGGGGAGCTCTTAAGTGAGAAAGTAAAATGGAAGTTTTAATGTCAATCTTCTTATCTTGCATTGATTGCATTTTCTATGCTCACTGCTTTTGAGCCAAAAATATGCCGAAAACAGGGTTGGGGCTAGTACAACAGTTAGGGCTTGTATATCCCATGCACTGGACCCAGATTCAAGTCTCAGTGCCATATATTCGCCTGGGAACAGCTGGGTGTGGGTTGGGGACCCTCAGCACCAATGGGGTGGTCTGGGTGTCTCGAACACTTCAGGGCAGGAGCAGGACCATATCCGTAGATTTGCACTGATCTAGCAGGGTGGGCTGAGAATTGCTGGTGGGACCCCTGGTCCTCTGGAGCACTGCACGGGATGCCTCCCAAACCCTGCCAGGGTTGAAAACATCATTGTACTGTAATGAAGTGATATTTCTTCTTGCAGTCTGCATTGCTTTTTTTTTTTGTTTTTTGTTTTTGCTTTTTGGGTCACACCCAGTGATGCTCAGGGATTACTCCTGACTCTGCACTTAGGAATCACTCCTGGAGGTGCTTGGGGGACCATATGGGATGCTGGGGATTGAACCCAGGTTGGCGGCGCGCAAGGCAAATGCCCTACTCGCTGTACTATTGCTCTGGCCCCATATTGCTTTTTTACTCTTTCTTCTTTTGTTCTCCTTTCATCATTTCCTCTTCCCCTGCCCCCACATTCCCAGGAATTTTATTATTCCTGTTGTTGTTGCCTGGCTATTATTGATTACTCTTGGTCTGGTTCTCCTTGGTATTCTTTGTCATTTTTATTGACCCCTGATGGAGAGAACAATCCCCTGGGCTTACTAGGAAAAAACCCTGGGTTGAAGGTGTAAGAGCTGGTCCTGGAGCAAAAGCTGGAACCTGGTGCTTCTGAGCGCTTTACATCTGATTCAGTTCTGCAGAGAATATTTTTTCTTCTTGTCCTTTGCCATGGACTTAATAACCGAAGCCTCTTTAGATGATAGATCAATGGCACAGACTAACACGAACAAAAAGCCACTTTGGAAATCTGAACCATCGAATGAAAATTCACAGCTGTGTATTAATCATTGGGTGATGTATCAAGCAAATCACATATTAGTCAGAAATTGGGATGGAGAGACATACGGTGGGCTGGGTGTTTGTCTTACACACGGCCAACCAGAGTTAGATCCCTGGCACCCCATATAATCCCGACCTCTGCCAGGAATAATCCCTGAGCACAGAGCTAGGAGTAATCCCTGAGTACTACCGAGTATAGCCCCCAAACAAAACAAAACAAAAGCCAAAAAGTCAAAAATATTTTTCAGGGACTGGAGAGATAGTATAGCAGGCATGGCAATTGTTTTACATGGGGACAATCCAAACTCAATCCCTGATACCTCATACAGTGTCCTGAGTCCTCCAGGTATGAATCTTAAGCAAAGAGCCAGAAATAAGTTCTGAGAACAGTGAGTGTGACCCCCCCAAAACAAAACAAAGAAACAAACAAAAAATAATTGTACATTTTTTCATATTCAAGTTAATAGTCACTTTTGGGGAAGCCCTATCAAGAAAGAAATTTAAGCATACAATGCTTCCATTCTTATTATAGTAAAAATAGGTAGTTATATCACATTTATTTCATCCAGTAGGAATGAGAGAGTGTTTTGGAGGTTTGGAATTCGTGTACTTTTGTCATCTCAGCAGTCAGAGAAGAGATTCAAGTATGCAATACTGTTTCCCTTATTGAATCATAACATCCTTCATTAAGTGCTTCCACTTGAGAATCAAAGGAGGTTAATCTAAAAGTCTATAATTCAGAGTTGAATGAAAATGATTATCTACTACCTATTTCTCAGAAAACATCTGGCTTTCTTGTTGTATTTAGAACAATAAAGGGCTCAAAACAACATTCCTTTAAAATCTTCCTTTAATTTCCATAATTATCCTGAATATTTTATTTCCTGAATGACAAATATTTTACAGATGGCTATATTGCAATATTCTAGGTAAATTTTCAAATGAATCAGCCACTAAGTTTTCTCTATCAGTTATTATCACATGAACATCATGTTTATCTACATAAAAATAAGCTGCAGTAATTGACAGATGTTCCTAACAAGTTAAAACTTGAATTGATGATCACTCATATGTCTGAAAGAAGAAATACTTGATTTTAATTGATTGCAATACATTAGACACATATATGACTAGATAAGATCTCTCATATGTGTGCATGTGCACAAGTAAAACCATCCTAATGAATGTCATCTAAAATAATAATAATTAAAATAATAATTTAATAAGTATTTAAATACACCAGTACATCAGGATCCACTGTGAGCTATATTGCCCATTCACTACCAGGATCTCACCATTCTACAGGGAGGTGATCATTGACGTCAAGAGAGAGGTTCAGCAAGGTGATACCATTTCACCGAAACTCTTCAGTGCCGACTTCGAGAAGGTCTGAGATGACTGGCATGGGAAGGAATGGGAG
>JAOXYA010000001.1:93480319-93492301 GCA_028565675.1 Sorex palustris
GCCAGGAGTAATTCCTGTGTGCAGAGCCAGGAGTAATCCCTGTGCATCACCAGGTGTGACTCAAAAAGTAAAAAAAAGCAAAGAAAGAAAAAGGATTCTCTTTGAACCTCTAATAAATTTAGTGGGAGAGCGTTCAGTAACCACTGTTCCTTCTGGGTGCAAGAGATATTACAGGAGGTAAGGCAGCTGGCTTGCATGAATCCAATCTCTGGCACTATATACAGCCTCAAAGCACCGCCAAAAGTGATCTGTGAATATGGGGCCAGGAGTAAGCCCCTAGTACAGCTGGTTATGGCTCAAAAACCAACTGACTAAACAACAAAAACATTATTTATTCTGCATAGTGATGGTTAAAACTTTCTCTTTTTTTTCAGGTCAAAGAAAAGTATTTAGTGTAATATTAGAGTTATACCTCAGGAGTGCTGACTTCCTTTGATAGGTCAACTTTGACTGGTCAATTGAACTTAATTCATGACTAGTCCATATCAAACTTACATAAGCATACAATTTATGTGTAAAGGTGAAAGGGAAGGCACAGACTGCTTATGTAGTATATCTGGTAAGGCAATTGCTCTGCATGAATATACTACATAAGCAGTATATCTGGTAAGGCAATTGCTCTGCATGCAGCAGATCCTGAGCATCCTATATGATCCCCTGAACCCCACCAGGAGAGATCCCCAAGCAAGAGCCAGGTGTAAGCCCTGCACTGCCAAGTGTGGCCCATGACAATCAAAAAAAATTTCATTTGAAATTTTCTACATTTTTATATAAATTTAAAAAATGGAAGCAAAGATGACTCAATAATACAGAAATATTGAAAGAGGGTTATTTTTACATTTAGAGGTTTTTATTTATTTATTTTTTAATTTTTGGCCATACCCAGAGGGCTCAGGAGTAACTCCTGATTACTAATTTAGGAATTACTCCTGGCAGGCTCGGAGACCTTCTGAGATGTCAGGAATTTAACATAGGTTGACTGTATGCAAGTCAAGTGCCTTACCCACAGTACTATCTCTCTGGCCCCTCATTTTAGTATTTTTATCTTAAGATTTAAAAATTAAATTAGCAAATACCTAAATAAGACTGATTACTTTGAAAATTCAGACACAAACTTAAATATATATATTCTCATATACTATCTATATTCATATACATATGTATATTCACCATAAAACCAGAGAATTTAGTAAATACCATGTTGGAATTTCAGATATTTAGAGGCAAGTTTGAGGTTCACACCCTTCCATTATTATAGCTGCATTTATGAATACCAGCAAAAATGCACACCTTTTTCTTACCACAAAGGTATATGTACTCATTGTGGAAAAATTGAAAGTTTTAAAAGTATAGAAGAAAAGTACTATTTTTTCAAAATCCTATCACCAAAAAAAAGTCACTGGATATTTTGGTTTATTTTCTTTTAGTCTCTGAATATTTGTATTTTTACTTTGCTAATATCTAACAGATATTTCGAAACAAATCTCTGAATGAAATATAATTGTTTTGTCTTTGATCAAAATAGTTTTGCCTTGGGACTCCAGATTGGGCTTATGATATCTTTTATTTTTAAAAATCCAAGAAAAAAAAGGAGGTTAACTATGTTTATAGGCATCATATATTTGAAACTACTTTTGGATCTAGGAACTATCACAATTCCCTTTTTTCCCCCATGGGGTAAAACAAGTTAAAAAGAGGTTTAATAAGTAGCCAGGGAGAAGCAGTCAGTAGATGAATCGAGATTCAAACCCAATGTTTGATAAATAGAGTCAAATTCATGTTTCAATGAATTTGAAGCAGGCACTCTAAGAGTAAGTCTTGGATTTATACTGAATTGGTATGTTTGTGCAGGAGGAGACATGATGCGTGACATAAACATTGTGCTATCTTGACACTCTCACCTCAAGCCTCTATCCAGAGGCCCCTATACCTCTATTACTCTGACCTAAAAGCTATACCTGGTCCATTCTAGGGATATTCAAAGTTAAGCTGGGTCTACCTAGTTCCAAACTAATAAAAATGAGTATTTACAAGACATTGGGTCAATTGCAAGATTTAACCAGGACTCAGGTGAGTTCCTGCTTGTTGTGGGCAACTGTCCTGCTAGTCCCCAAAAGCACACATCAGGCTATACTCAGATATGTTTAGTCTGTATGGCCTGGGAGCTTATTCCTACCACCCTGGAGACTAGGACTCAGGGAAACCATGGAACTTGAGTTGAGATCAGATTTACTCCTTTGGTTTGAAGGAGAAGAAAGCAAGTGGATGGTAATTTCTTTGCCTTTGTGGGACAAAGAATTCTAGGAGGTGACAGAATGAATATAGAAAAGGATTTATTAAGAATACACCTGAAGCATGGATGCAGAGTTCTGTGGTGAGAAATTACCCCCTGGTTTTGTGTGGTCAGTATTATATAGGATGTAAAATATTCACAAAGGGCCTCGGGTTAGACAACTGTCTTGGATCTACAGATTTGCTCATGCCATCATTATCTCTTAACCCTATCAGTTGCTAGGAAGCCAGGAGTTAATCAATATTTTAGCCTTAATAAAAAAAAAGGTGAAATCAGGGTCAGACGTCTTTTTCTGCATGCCTCAGTACCACCACTCAGAACTAGTTCTTCTGAGTTCCTTTATTATCAAAGTTCATAATCAGGGGCTGGAGCGATTGCACAGCGGGTAGGGCGTTTGCCTTGCACGCGGCCAACATGGCCGACCCAGGTTCAATTCCCAGCATCCATATGGTTCCCCGAGCACTGCCAGGAGTAATTCCTGAGTGCATGAGCCAGGAGTAACCCCTGAGCATCGCCAGGTGTGACTCAAAAAGAAAAAAAAACCAGACATCTTTAGCAGAGGTGCCAAGGGGCACACCAGGGCCGCCCACAGACCGTGCCTGGGAATCACGCTGCAGGCAGATGCTGTTCCCTGGTTTCTAACCAACGTCCCCAGGCCACACACTCAATTGCATTTGTGCAGCTCCCAGAGGGGAACCCACAGCCCAGCCCAGCCCAGCCCAGCCCAGCCTGCGCCTTTTCACCTTCTCTGAGGGAGCAGGACGATGTACAAGCCCAGGTGCCTAGTGGATCTCTGGTGGGAAGCCCCCAGCTGTGACTCAGGAGCAGCTAGCTGGGTGGCCTGATCTCCATGCATCTCAGCTTTGGAACAAGGGGATAGGCTGACGGAGAGGGATAGAGCGTAGGAATAAATATACGGTATTTGAAAGCATTAGGTAAGAAGATAACGGGCTGGAGAGATAACTCCACGGGTTGAAAACAGCCGGCATGAGTTTGATCCCTGACACTGCCTGGTCCATATATATATATATATATACACACACATATATGCATATATACCATGGTTATTTCATAGAGTAATGTCAGTTTTTTCTGTTAGAATCAATAGTGTACCTGGCTAATCATAGTTCACCAATATGAAAGACTTTTACAGTTGAGATCTCGTCTCTCCTCCCCTCTCTTTCTTCTCCTCCTCCTCCTCCCTTCCCCTCAACCCTCTTGTTTCCGGGCCACACCTGGAAATGCTCAGGACTTACTCCTGGCTCTGTGCTCAGGGATCACTCTAGGTGGGACCATATGGGATTGAACCCAGGTTGGCCACGTACAGGGCAAGCACTCTCCCCACTATACTATCATCCCAGCCCCAAGAACTCTCTTCTCTTAGCTCCCAAAGCCCAGAGCACTGGGATTCTAACTTCAACGACGACTAATACATAGGTTTTAGGTCCTATCGGGAATCCCCAAGCAAAACCTTGAAAAATCCTCTGGAAATGATCCCAACTCTGTTCTCCTGGCCCGGACACAGGCCTGATAGCTCCCCAAAGCAAAGTCACATCCTCTGACCCCGGCACCAGGAAGGGACAGTCAACATTCAACTTCCATCAACCAAGTTCCGAAGGGCATCAGTTCTGTCAGCTGCCAACAGGTGGCATCAGCGGTCGCTCAAGGTCCTCTGGGCCTCGGTCTGGATCCTTAATGTCTGTCCTGTCTGCTCTGCGTGAAAACGCCGAGTCTTGTTCAAAACTGACCAGAGGTGTAAAGAAAACAGGGCAAGACGCGAGTCCAATTTGAGCAGTAAAAGGAGACTGGAAAACGAAGGCGAGTGGCCAGCATTCCTCCCTCCGGAGAGAGCTTTGCCAGCGGCCAACCTCCCCACTGAGGTGCCATGCTGGATTCCGAACAAATGGGCTTTCAGCAACGGTGCTGTGAGAAGCGTTACTGTGTCCCCAACTGACATAACCACCACCTAGCTTCTCACAGCCCACACAGAAACCACAGAGAAAGCAAAACAGCCTCCGCCAGGAGGTACGGCTCCAACCGCAGCCCCAGGCTTGAGAACCAAAGCCCCCTCTGTGGGCCAGATGCCTCCGTTTCCTCTGGCTGGGTTGGGGAGGTACGCAGAATGTAGCCACCAGCAATTCCCCAAAAGACCCACCTCCCCCAAGCCCCAAGCCCCCACCCCCCTACCCCCACTGATCCATTAGACAACACCAGAGCACAGTGCAGTTCAGCTGTGGTCTGAGGGGTCTAAGGCGAATGCCCTGGTCTCATGGGCACGAGCCCAGAACTGCGTCGATTATTTCACACCCATGGTTAGCAGCGGGCAACTGTGCTCCAGCGGGGGTGTCATTTAGCCTTCTGGTATCCCCACTGGAGGAGGACCATGAACACCAGGGGTCTTGGGACTGGAAAGATATCAAAGCAGGTAGAGCGTTTGCCTTGCACACAGCCAACCCAGGTTCAATTCCCAGCACCCCATAGGATCCCCTGAGCACCGCCAGGAGTAATTCCTGAGTGCAGAGCCAGGCGTAACCCCTGTGCATCGCCTGGTGTGACCCCCCCCCAAAAAAAGACCAGGGGTCTTCACAGCCAAGCACCCTACCACGCACGGGATGCCCCCAGCCCAGAAGGATCCAGCTCAAATAGCAACGGGACCACTAGTTGAGAAACCCTGCAGCTGGGGGCCAGGAATTTTGGCCAAGACCTAAATTTCAAAAGTCAGTCTTCCCCTTTCTGGCGGCAAAACACAGCCTGCCTGAGAAGACAAAAGCTAATGAATGGGAACTCCCTCCTGACATCACGGATCCTCCCCCAGCTCTCCTTCCCCGGCCTCGGAGAACAGCGTGTTCCTGGTTTGGGCCAAGACCTCCCCGGCTGGAGCTCATTCTCGCTGGCCTTAATGAGAACTGGGCTCTCTCTGCCGCCCACCCCCTCACTCCCTCACCCGCACATCTCCCTCCCCACCAGCCTTGACCTGATTGGCAGCGGCTGTTTTCCTCTTTGGGGGGGAAAAAACCTATCATGTAGAGAACAAAATAAAGATCTGTGATCCCACACGGATACAAACACACGATTGGATAAATAAACGCTCCCAGAAGAATTCCAAATCATGAGCACAGAAGGCTCTGCCGGAGAACTAAGCAAATCAGTGGGATGCTATGGCTGGAAGCAAGGGCCAGGCCACTGAGGCACAATCCAGGGGCTTGAGGGAGACGGGGCTGGTATGCAACAGGCTTGCAAAGCCTTGAAGCATCCCTGCTCCTCCTCCTCCATGAATCCTCTGCTCACCACAAACTCTTTGATACTCCTCCCTCTGGCAAGGAGGATTTATTTTCCCTCCTCTTGAGTGCTGGCTGGATTTAATGACTTCCCTCTAATGGACAGAGCCTTTAATGGGATTACAGGGATCTAGGGGGTAACCCTGGCAGACCACACCTGAACCAAGTGATCAAGGAAACACACCTGGGAAAAATCACCTTAACATCACACCTCCCTTGGAATGATGAGATGAGAGGGGAGTCCAGTATGGCATTCTCTCCCAGATCCAAATTTGTACCAGTCAGAAAATAGCAAAGCCTGTGGCCGGGAGCCATCGAACAGCGGGTAGGGCGTTTGCCTTGCATGTGGCCAACCCAGGTTCAGTCCCTGGCATCCCATATGGCCCCCCAAGCACCGCCAGGAGTAACTCCTGAGTGCAGAGCCAGGAGTAAGCCCTGAGCATCAGCAGGTATGACCCAAAAAGCAAAAGAAAAGAAAATATCAAAGCCAAACTGAGGACATTCTATAAATGCCCGACTTCAAAAGAGTCCGCCCAAATGTCAAGAGGGAAGGACAGAGAAACTGTCGAAGTTGAGGGAGACTAATGCCACGTGACGACAATCTCCTGATTGGCTCCTGGGACAGGAATGGGCATCAGTGGGAACATCAGGTGAAGCATCAGGTGGAATCTGACAGCATCTGGAATTCAGCTATACTAGGGGCCAGAGACAGCACAGTGGGTAGGGCATCTGCCTTGCACACAGCCGACCCGGGTTCGATCCCCAGCATCCCACATGGTTCCTCATGCACCTTCAGGCGTAATCTCTGATATATATGTGTGTGTGTGTGTGTGTGTGTGTGTGTATATATACATACATATATATTTATATATATATATATATGTCCCAAAGACTGTTATACTAATGCTTGCTACTGTGTTTCAGCAAAGGTATCTTAGTGACATACAAGGTAAATGAGGGGAAACTGCATGAAGATCTTCTATCATGTGAAGCTAAACTTTGTGCTTGTGGTTTCAGGGTGTCATTTTTCTGCGTTGGCGGTTCACAGCCCGCCTTCGCCACCAACTGCCTTGCTCCCAAAGATGCCTCCCAGCAGTGCCGGGCAGCTCTAGGCATCAAACCTGAGCCTTGCGCAGAGGAGGCCATGTACCATGGAGCCATGGCCCTCAGTCCCAAATCTACACATTTATTTTGTTTGTTTGTTTTTTAATTTTTATTAGTGAGACACCATGAGGAACAGTTGTAGACTTACAAATTTTGTGCTTGGGTTTCAATTATACAATGATCAAAAAAGCAGAAGCACCGAGGAATCAGAATGCTAGTGCAGTGGGTAAGGCGCGGGCCTTGATTACAGCTGACCTGGGTTGGATCCCTGGCACCCCACAAGGTTCCCCCCAGGAGTGGTCTCTGAGTGCAGAGCCAGGAGTAAGCCCTGAGCACTGCCAGGTGTGGCCCCCAAACAAACAAAAAAACCAAAAAGCTGAAACCAAACCAACAGTAAGTTCTAGTCTATGCAAATTAGATTACAATAGGTTGATCTATGTTGGGGGCCACACCTGGAGATGCTGGGGTGGGACAGCCTCCCGGCAGCTCGGTGCTAAAGGAGGGGTTCCCTTCAGTGCAGGCTGGAACCGAGAGCTCCCCCATCCACGCACATACAGCACGTGCCCCGGCCCTCCCGGGGACGCCTCTTGTGAAATCTCGCAATTCTGCTTTTGCTCTGCTCTGATTCTCTTGGACCTCAAGGGCTTTGGGACGTGCGTCTCCTCCTTCCTCCCGGTGTGTTTTGTGCTATGTTATTTTGGGATGCTTCTCCGTCCCCAGACAGGGGAGCAGAGAGAGAAATCGGAGCAATTTGCTGGATCCACGGGGGCAATGTGGGTGGAGGCTGAAAAAGCACTGCCCCACCACCACCTCCCACCCCTGCCCCCACCCCATAATTCTCTCTGGAATGCAGAAGCTGCTCTCTCCCTCTACAGCTGCAGTATCCAGGCACAGGGAGGACCCATGGGACCCCGGCTGGCCACGCTAGACCCCTGATCTGCTCTCCATGGGTGCAGCAAGGTTGGCTACCCAGGCATTCACCCCGACTCTCCCTCTGGCCTCTTCATCCTTCCCTGTTCTCTCCCACAGCTGCACCAGCATCTCCTGAGCTTGTGGTCAGGTGTCCGAGCAAGCCTGCTGGCTGCTGACCACACCGTCCACTGGCTGTGGCACTGGCACCGTGCCTCCAAGCGTGCTCCCTACACGTCCCCTGAAAACCACAGTCAGAGACCATCCCTCCTTGGGGCGAGCACTCTTGCTTTCTTCTTATAATGATTGTGACCCCAAAGCCGGTTACCATGGCCGGGCTGAAGTCTCCTGGGGACTTGGTCTGCCCAGCAGCTAACCTAAGAGGGTTAGACCCACTCACATTCTAATTGTCCGACCCCATGTCCAAACAGCCTAAAATGCCTTGTTCTTGGTCCTGTTATTATTCTTTTTACTATTTTTTTCTTTTTGGGTCACACCTGGCGATGCTCATGGATTACTCCTGGCAGTGCTCAGGGGACCATATAAGATGCCGGGGATCGAACCCAGGTCAACTGTGTGCAAGGCAAACACCCTACCCACTGTACTATCTATTTCTCCAGCCCTCTTTTTATTATTAAGTGATTTCTTGGGTCACCCCAGCAGTGATCAGGGCTTACTTGTGGCTCTGTGCTCAGGGATCACTCCGGGTGAGGCTCAGGGGACCAAATGTGGTACCGGGGACCAAGCCCCATGCAAGATCAGCGCCCTCCCCACTGTACTAGCCCCTCTTAGTTCTTTTCTGGGGAACAAGTTTGCAGAATATCAATCAGGCTTGGAGGTTTAGCTGCAGGTCCTGGAGACGTTTCTGCTGCAATACCCAAATGTAACACACACGTCCATCAGGCTGACAGGAGGCTTTGCTCTTTTTTTTTCTCCCCCCACCCCCCTCCGATTTCAAAGTTTTCCACCAAGATCAGGCGCCTGCCACTTGCTCGGAGTGACAATAATTCATGGAGCGAGCCGGCGCTAGCCGCAGGCAAGCCGAGCCCATTAGATCCCTCCATGGACATATTGGTTTAGTAGGAGAACAATACCCGATTCCAACACTCCAAATTTCCCTGCTGCCGTTCCATCACCGGGCACCGCCACTTACGAGCCACCGTGACAACTTCCATTAAGTTAATACCCCAGTCACTCGGGGTCAGCAGGAAGATGAAAAAGGACTGAACCCTGCCAGCTGGCTCCGCCTTCCTCTCCCGGCTTGTTGCAGGAAAGAAACTGGGATTCCAAAAAGGAAAAAAAAATCATCTTGGAGGGCTTGGCACCCTTCTCAGGGCCCTTTCCAGGGCTCCAGGAGGGCCAGGCACAGCAGGGACGGGTTATTAATTTTGCAAGACACGAGGGAAGAGTTGCTGAAGAGATAGTATACAGTGGGTAAGTGCCTTGTACACGACCAACCTGGGTTCGATTCCCAGCCTGAGAACCACCAAGAGTGATTCCCTAAGTGCAGAGCCAGGAGTAGCCCCTGAGCATCGTCAGGTGTGGCCCAAATCTTCCCACCTGGCCCCCACCTCCCAGCCAGGGCAGAAGCCTGCTAATAGGAGGGGAAACTTCACCGTTTGGTAAAGTTTGGGGCAGAAACTAAATATTCAGGAAGCTATACCTGCCTTTGAAGACTCCAATCAATTGATTCTGGAGAAAAGTGGCTAGAAGAGAGATCAGGAGAAATGCATTGCCCATCCCCCACAACTTGTGCCCCAGCCCACACCCACTGCTCCCCGACCCTGGCCAGGAGTCTGGCCTCGAGGACCGGTGCCTGGAATTATGGACACCTGCTCTCCCCTCCCAAGGCCGACCAGAGCACCTGTCCCAAGCACTAGCACTGTTCCATCCGCTCGTCCCAGGAGCTCCCGGGCACCACGGAGGAGGCCCAGAATAACCAATCAACAGAGAGAAACAAAAAAAGACGGTGAAAGAGAAAGAAAGCAAACACCTGGCCTGCTCTGGCTGAGCTAGGCAGAGGCAGAGTGCCCAGGCCCCTTCCCTTTCCAGGTTGCAGCTGCTTAGGACAAGGGCCCAGCAACTGGGAGCCATCTGCCTTGAGTCAGGGGGAGCCCCTCACCCAGGAAGTTAACCCGCCTCTCAAGACTTCAACCAACTGAGGTTGACCTGGGGGAGGGCAGACTCGCTTCCCAACAAAGCCCACCCCACCCTGGCTGAACTCAAGTGCATCTCCCACTTCCTCCCCCCTCCGCCCTCCCCCAGTCCCATGCCACTGTAGCTTCAGAAGCCCTAGAGGTGATTTGTCCACCAGGCCTGAAGTGCACCAGGCAGATCCCAGGACTTCCACTTCCAGGGCTCAGAGCTGCACAGCAGGAACTTCCAGTTCCAGGAGCCATAGCTGGACAGCTAGATCTGTTCGTTCCAGGGAGCCATCCCCACACCCCCAAGACCAGACTCAGTTCCCACTTCTGCCTTCTGCAGACTGGAGAAGAACATCAGGAGGTGACCTACCATACCAGGTGACAAAGGCATCCCCATAAAAGGAGCTACAACCAAAAGCTGATTTGGATTGTTTCAATTCACCTCAGTGGGGGGAAGACTGGCGGATCAAATCTCACACATGACTTATGGGCCATCAAATATTTGTCCACAGGACAGAAAGGAAAAAGATGAGAAAAGAAAACGAAGGCCAACACCTGGCCTGATTTCTCTGTTGATCTGGGGAGTGGAGGGGTGCGACCATCCAGCCCTGACTGTCACTCCTGCTTTGAACTGTTCAAGGAAGTTTCTCTCCTTGTAATCAACAACAAACTCTCCTTTACATTCTCTCTGGCCTTCCTCCCCTGTCTAAGAAGCACACATGCATGCATGCGTGCACACACACGCACACACACACACACATGCACACACATATATACACATGCACGTGTGCACACACATGCACACACACACAGTAACACAAAACTTTAGAAGTCTGAGGGCTTGCTCACAGCAGTAAAGCCAGAACTCTGGGATTCAACACTGCGAACTTGCTAGTTAGTTTGTTGTTGCTGTTTGTTTGGGGAGTTAGCAGTTACTCCTGGACTTATGCTCTGGAGTGACCCCCGATGGCTCTGGAGACCAGGCATGGTACTGGGGATTCAAACCAGGGTCAGTGGCACGCAAGAAAACCTTACCTCCTGTACTACCTCACTGACCTCCCTCCCCCCAACTCACTGCTGAAAGTGCCTAATTATTGAGCAAAGCAGCTTACCACAAGAGTGATCTAAAATAGCCTGAGAACTCCACTCAATACACAAGGCCGAGCTTCAGTGCGATTTTAAATGAGCTGCTTTAATTCGTGACCATAAATCTTTGCCTTGTCCATTGCCTTTCAGAGGCTGGATTTAGGACAGTGTTCAAAGGTTTTTACAGGGCCAGTTCCATGATTCCATTCCAATTTGCCACTCTTCCTTTACTGCCTTCGTTTTGGAGCTCACCCACATGAGTCCTTGAGGACAAAAAACCCAATGAATTAATCAAAGGAAAAATGTTCTGTTTCCTCCATCTAAAAATTCGTTGAAATATAGATGAAGTCCACCCTGAACAGCAGGACATTCTGAGAAAGCCATCAGCCTAAATGCCTTTATGAATAACTATTAGTTAGGCCCTCAAAAGATCTTACATCTCAGCCAGATGAATAATCAGGCCAGTAAGGAACACGGGGAAGAAATGAACATGACGTGGGGCGTATCCATTTTTCTCTCTCTGAGGAACACATAAAATGTCTTTTCATTTTTCCCTCCATATACACACTCAGGAAGCATCTCCTGATACTGGTGATGCTCCTGGCCCCCAAGTACAGAACTCCTGGGAGCTGTGTTTGCCTCCTGTGACCTCTGGTGCACAGTATGCAGTGAGAATAATTCTGGCAAGAAGGCCACACCGTGCTCAACTTGTGAGAACTGGTTGTTTGGGTTCGCGGAAAGCTGAATCAGGGTTGCCACAAATGCGTTTTATGGCACCGTGTACCACAAATTCAATTAAGAAAATGATGATTAATTGGGATTGCAAGCAAGTAGGAAAAGGGAAAGAGTGTCTGAAATTAAGCTTTCCATTCTCACTGCCTGACAATCAAAGGCATAAAGAGAAAAGAAGAACTACCATCAGTACTTATTATAATTATTTATTTATTGAGCTCTTATAAAATATTACTTGCTGTGCAAAGTTATGTCCGAGTCCTTTTTTTTTTTTTGCATGGGGATGGGAGGTGGTAAAGCCACACCCAACAGTGCTCAGGGACCACTCCTGGCAATGCTCAAGGGGCCACATGGGGTGGCAGGGATGATTTACTTTTACAAATGATAAAATATATTATTTTAAATCAGTTACATGAAATATTACAAAGAGAAATAT
>JAOXYA010000001.1:93509460-93520032 GCA_028565675.1 Sorex palustris
TATTTATCTATTTATTTTTAGTTTTGGGTCACACCCAGTGATGCTCAGGGGTTACTCCTGGCTGTGCACTCAGGAATCAGGAATTACTCCTGGCAGTGCTCGGGGGACCATATGAGATGCCGAGGATCAAACCCAGGTCAGCCGCGTGCAAGGCAAACACCCTCCCCACTGTGCTATTACTCCGGCCCCTCGGGATCATTTTTGGTAGGATTCAAGGGACCAGTTGTAGTGCTGGGATCAAGCCCTGTCGGCTGCTTGCAAAACAAGCGTCTTCCCTGCTGTCCCTCCGGCCTCCTGATATTTCTGTCATAATACAAAGATGCTGTGGACAGGACTTGGCGTGGGGCGTCTGCCATCCCGAGCACACTGCTGCCGCCCCTTCCTCGGCCTCTTGCTTCATGACACCGTTTCCTTTATCCCTGCTATTTCGAGTTACTCCATTGCCCACCGGTGGCCATCTCTACGCGTTCATGTGTCACACGACTCAGAAAGGAGTCAGGTCCCCGTCTTATTCTGTGGACTTGCCTGCCACCATTTAATTTCAGGGCTGACTTCTTGCCTGAAATCTTTTTCATCTCGGGAGTGTGAGCTTTGCTTGCGGTGCCTCCAGACAGGGGAGACACTTGGGAAGCAAATAGCCCACCTTGTGTTCTGCTTGATTGCAATGTGGGATATTTCTGTTTTGTTTGGGGAGGTAAACAGTGTTTACCTCAGTGTTGGGGTCGCTCCCAGGTCTGCTTAACCCTTCGAAGGCTCTCCCCAATGCGGCCTGTGTTTGAATACAGCTCAGAATGAGACTTGGTTGGATTGTAGTTGCAAAATCATCATATGCTCTTTGTAAAGTGCTTATTTTTCAAATAGTTGAACTCTTTGTTTGGGGGCCGTGCCGAATCCTTGGGAGACTGTATAGTCTGAGCACTGGGCCCAGGGCTCCCGCATACAGAGCTGACATGAACCCTGGGTTTAAGTCCTGAGACTGTATCATCTAGGACTGACTCCCAGAAAGTAACCTCTGAGCACTGCCTGCTATGGCCCCCAAACAAAACAGTTGCTCCCCCACCTCCCCATTTATGTAATTGGTGATTCTATTACATGTTAACCACACTGATTTCGTATTAAGCTTCTGAAAGCAAAGCTACATTTGTAGCTTTGGAGAGATGGAACAGAGGATAAGGTTCTTGCCTTCCTGCCAACCCTAGCTCACTCTTTGGCACTCACTCCTTGGTACTACCCCCTCCAGGAGTGACCCCCTGAGTACTGCTGCGTGTGGCCCAAAAAACAAAAAAATTAATAATTTTAAATAATACACGCAAAACTATGGCCCAGGTAGCCCAGCAGGTAAGGTGCTTACCTGTACTTGCCCGAACCCTGTTAGTGCCGTTTGGGGAACTGATTCCCTAAGTCCTGCCAGGAGCAAACCCTGAGCACTGCGGGGATTGGCCCCAACCAGAGTGGAAAAGCCCAAACCTATAGCCTGTGTTTAAGCTGTTCTGTTTGGGGCCACAGAAGGCCAATTGACTCAAGGCCATCACACATGCTAGGACTGTGTGTCGCCATGTCGTTTCCCCCCCGCCCCACCTCCCCTTCCCCGTGTAGGTCACGCCTGGGAGGGCTCAGGGGCCATTTTAGGTGCTGAGGATCAGACTCTGTCAACTGCGTGCAAGGCAGGTGCATTACCACCATACTGTCTCTCAGGCCCCTGACCGTGTTTCACAGAGACATTTTCTTTGACTTAAGTGACAGATCACATGCCTCATGTAGAGAACCTGTGTTCAATTCCTGGGACTCCAATTGGCCTTCAAAGCACCACTGGGTGTGGCCTGCCCCTATTCAGATTTGTACATAAAAGAAGATTGTCCAACTGTAAAATGTCAAAAGTCACACAGCTCTGTGGGCTTTGGGGCTGCCAGCTGCAAGATAAATACTCCTGCTTGTGACTGGTGCTTCAGTTCGCCCGTGTAAATGTCAGCACATTTCTGCAGGACTTACCATAATAGGCGTTTCTTCTGTTTGTAGATTTATGTTGAAATTGAACGTGCTCGGCTGACCAAAACCTTAGCGACTATCAAGGAGCAAAGTGGCGACGTGAAGGAGGCAGCCTCCATTTTGCAGGAGTTGCAGGTACGTTTCTGTGTTTGAAGCTGTGCAAAGCTTCCGGTTTGGTCAGCGATACTGATGTGTGAAAATAATTTGTTTTGGTTCCTTGTCACTTTCACTAAACTGCCAAGATTTGGAATGAGTGTCATGGGGTCGGGGTTTTGGGGAGGGGGAGGGGGACAGCCGCAGCTGGCGGTGCTCAAGACTCCTGTCTCTGCACTCAGGGACCACACCTGGAGGGGCTGGGAGCTATGGGCTGTTGAACCCAGGGCAGCCTCTTGCAAGGCGATCGCCCTGCCTGTTGAAATACATCTCCAGCTTCCTCACGAAAGTTTTATACCTAAAAATCATTTTTAATCTTAATTTCTAAAAGTTGAATTTCCTGGAGGAATCATTTTATTATTTTTATTGATTTTTGTTTTTGGTGGGGTTGGGGGGTAGTTGATACCCGGCAGGGCTTAGTCCTGGTACAGAGAGATTATTCCTACCAGTCTCAGGAGACCACAGCAGTGCCAGGGGTCGAGCTCGGGTCGGCCGCCACTAGCAAGGCAAGAGCTGGTTTATACCGTTTCTTCAGCCCAGACGCAGAATCATTTTTATATCGTTCTCTGGACTCTCCCAGTACACACATAAGGCTCTTTAGAAAGGAGTGAATTTATTTTTGATTTGGGTTTTGAGCTACGCCCAGCACTGCTCCGGGCTTACTCCTGGCCCTGTGCCCCGGGATCATTCAGGTCGGTGCTGTTGCGGTGCTCATCTTACTTACTGGCTGTGCTGCCCCTCCTGTTCCAAGGAATACCAGGCTGCTTGTATTTTCTTGGTTTGTTTTTGTACTTTGGTCACACACACCCAGTGGTGCTCAGGGACTCCTCCTGGCTTGGTGCTCCAGGGTGGCAGTGCTGGGGATGGAACCAGGCCTCCTGTGTGTGAGCCATGCGTGCCAGCCAGGTGTGCTCTCTCCCGGCCCTTGTGGCATTGTTTTTCCGTTACTCGGTGGCATGTGGGGGTGTGTCTGCTAGGTGGAAACCTACGGGTCCATGGAGAAGAAGGAGAGAGTGGAGTTTATCCTGGAGCAGATGAGGCTCTGCCTGGCTGTGAAGGATTACATCCGTACGC
This sequence comes from Sorex palustris, assembly GCA_028565675.1. Lineage (NCBI taxonomy): Eukaryota > Metazoa > Chordata > Mammalia > Eulipotyphla > Soricidae > Sorex > Sorex palustris. The sequence goes on from JAOXYA010000001.1 coordinate 93,512,674, forward strand.
AGATCATCAGTAAGAAAATCAACACCAAATTTTTCCAGGAGGAAAATACAGAGGTGAGCATGTCTCGTGCTCTTGAGTTTACTTGTAACAGTGTCAGTCGGAGAAGAGAAGGGAGTCCCGTAAATATACCAATTAACTTTGTCAACTTATTTTCAGAAATTAAAGTTGAAATACTATAACTTAATGATTCAGCTGGATCAGCACGAGGGCTCCTATTTGTCTATTTGTAAGCACTACAGAGCCATCTACGACACTCCCTGCATACAGGCAGAAAGTGAAAAGTGGCAGCAGGTAAGGAGACAGATTTCAGCCTTACACTGTACCAGGTAGACTAAAAAAAGCGTGTCTTTGTAAATTTATTTTAAGTAAGTTTGTTACTGTTTTGGGGGCACACCTGGCAGTATTCAGGGTGTACACTTGGCTCTCCACTTGGGGACCATTATGTGATGCTGAGGATCTAACCCGGTTTGGCGTGTGCAAGGCCAGTGTCTTCCATGCTGTGCTCCCTTGATAATCGTAGCACTGTAGCACTATCCTCCTGTTCATCGATTCACTCAAGCAGGCACCAGTAACGTCTCCATTGTGAGACTTGTTACTGTTTTTGGCGTATTGAATATGCCACGGGGAGCTTGCCAGGCTCTGCTGTGCAGACAGGATGCTCTCAGTAGCTTGCCAGGCTCTCCAAGAGAGACGGAGGAATCGAACCTGGGTTGGCTGCTTGCAGGACAAACGCCCTACCTTCTGTGCTATCGCTCCAGCCCCCTTGACAATCCTACTGAAATAATTTTGTTAGCTTATCTCTTTTTGAACAATAATGGTGTTGGTTAGGGCAAAGGGCAGAGATGGGACTCGGGACCATGTGGTGCCAAGGATCAAACCCAGAGCTCCTGACTATGACGCGCATGATCCAACCCTTTGGGATGTCTTACTGGCACCTATTTTCAAATAATTTAAAAGTAACTATACATTGTACTGATTCCTCTTCCCTTTGATACTTTAGGAATCTTTATTCCCGTTGTCAGTATACCTTAAGTTCAAAATAAAATTCTGGATTGTCCATATTAAATGTTTCAGAAAAACACTGTGAGTGGAGCTTCCTGTTAATTTTTTTTCCCGTAGACCTGGCTAGTATTTAAAATGACTATATGCAAGTTTTCCAGTTCCTATTCAATTTCCAGTGTAAAAAACTGTGCATGTAATTGATTGTGTTGTGCAACTCTTTCAGGCTCTGAAAAGTGTGGTCCTCTATGTCATCTTGGCTCCTTTTGACAATGAACAGTCAGATTTGGTTCATCGAATAAGTGGTGACAAGAAGTTGGAAGAAATCCCCAAGTACAAGTAAGTGCTCTTACACCTAGTGTGATGTCTTGGCAGAAAGGCTATTGAAGGGTTTGATTAACCGGTGGTTAACTTAATTGGCTGCTGAGAGATTGTATGGTAATTAGAAATTGGTGCTGCATTAGAAACTGATGTAGAGGGGACTGGGAACAGAGTACAGTGGGTAGGGCACTTGCCCAGGTTCAATCTCCAGCGTCCCATGTGGTTCCTCAAGACTGCCAGAAGTAAATCCTGAGTGCAGTGCCAAGGAAATCGTGAACATTGCCAAGTGTGGTCCAAAAACAAAACAGAAAACAAACAATTCATATAGGGGCTGGAGAGATAGTACATAGGGTAGTCCAGTTGCATTGCATGTCACTGACCTGGATTTGATCCCCAGCACCCCATATGGTTCCCTCCAGGCCCTACCAGGAGTAACTGCTGTGTGTGGCTCAAAATAGAAAAATACTTACATGAGTATAACAAATTTTTTTTTTTTTTTTTTTTTTTTTTTACTTTTTGGGTTACACCCGGCGATGCACAGGGGTTACTCCTGGCTCTGCATTCAGGAATTACTCCTGGCAGTGCTCAGGGGACCATATAGGATGCTGGGAATCGAACCCGGTTTGGCCGCATGCAAAGCAAATGTCCTACCTGCTATGCTATTGCTCCAGCCCCGAGTAGAATACTTAATTATAAAGCACATTTAGTTGAAGTTTTGGGGGGGGTTGTTGTTGATTGGGGGCCACACCCATCAGTGCTCAGGGCCCCTCCTGTGTCTGTGCTCAGAGATTAGTCCTGGTGGGCTCAGGGGACCATGTGGGGTGCCAGGGATCAACTTCAGGTCGGTGGCATGCAAGGCACACTCTTTCTGTACTGTTCTGTCTCGAGGGCCCCCTCAATTGAAGTGTTCTGTTTGTTTTTGAAGTTGAGGGCCACACCCAGCAGTGCTCCGGGCTTACTCCTGGCTCTGTGCTGGGGGATCAGTCCTGACAGGCTTGACCATATGGGAGGCCAGGATCGAACCCTGATCAGCCACTGTACTGCCCCTCAAGTGAAGTTTCATTTCAAGTTCAATTAATAGCTTTTGGTTAATTTACCCTTTGATTCACTTTTTTTTTTTTTTTTTTTTTTTTGCTTTTTGGGTCGCACCTGGTGATGCACAGGGGTTACTCCTGGGTCTACACTCAGGAATTACAGGGGACCATATGGGATGCTAGAAGTTGAACCCGGGTTGGCCGCGTGCAAGGCAAACTCCCTACCCGCTGTGCTATCACTCCAGCCCCGGCTTTGTGGCTTTTATGAAGTGTTTACTTCTTAAAATCTGTGATATAAGACACATATGCCTTATGGTGGTAGGAAGGTGTAATGGTGGTGGAATTGGTGTTAGAGAATTTAATGTAATCAAATATTGTGAACTGCCTTATAAATTAAAAAAAGACATATGCTTAGGGGCTGGCCCTTAAACACTCTGGGGGCCAGAGAGATAGGACAGGAGGCAAAGTGTTTGCCTTACATGCAGCCAGCCCTGAATTGGTCCCCAGCACCACACATTGTCCCCCTGGTTCCCAAAGTTGGTAAGCTGATACTTGTTTCGGGTCTTAGGGTCTCCCCCAGTGGTGCTTAGGGGCCCATACAGTAGTACCAGGGAGCAGCCCCAGACTCGCTGTGCTTTGCATGCAGTCAGCCCCGTGAGCTGTTGTTCCTGCTCCCACTGGATTGAAATGTTTCCTGTTGCATTAGATGGTAATCTTGTACACATTTTTCACAACCCACAGAGATCTTCTAAAGCTCTTTACCACAATGGAGTTGATGGGTTGGTCTACACTTGTCGAAGACTATGGGATGGAATTGAGGAAAGGCTCTTTGGAGAGTCCTGCAACTGATGTTTTTGGCTACACGGAGGAAGGGGAAAAGCGGTGGAAAGACTTGAAGAACAGAGTTGTTGAACATGTAAGAGAGGACATCATGTGATCATTGTTAAATTTCTCTTCTTGGTTTTGGTGTTTGGGTCACACTCGGCACCATTCAGGTCTTATTCCTGCCTTGGCGCTAACGGGATCACTTCCGGGGGCGGCCGGGGACCATCTGGGGAACCGGAGATTGAACTGCAAGTTGGTGCGCGAGGTGCACGACAAGCTCTCTAGCCCCTGCACTATTGCTTGAGCCTGTTTCTTAGATTAATTTCTTTAGAATTTCTTTCCCTCCCTTACAAGTGCCTGGTCTAATAAGGTCAACAAAAAATGTTATTCTAATGTTCACTATATATTTCCCAAAGCATACAGCATCTTTGGAGGGGAGTGGCTTCGGGCCACACTTGACAGTGTTTATTTTGGCAGGGCTAAACCCATGTGTGCTCAGGGCTCACTCCTGGCTGTACTCAGGGATCACTTCTGTGGGCTCAGAGAACCTTATGGGGTGTTGGAATCAAACCTCGTCAACTACGTGCATGGCAAATGTCTGCCCCACTGTACCATCTCTCCAACCTGTTCAAGGACTACTTCTACAAAGCTTTTTTAAGAGCATCAGGGTTGAAGAGAGCATTAAAGTGTTCAGCACTTGCTTTGCTTGTAGTTGACCCTGTTCTGTCTCTGGTACCATGTATGGTCCTCTGAGCACTGCTGGGTGTGTCCTCCCAAAAAGAAAGCAAAAGAAACATAAAAGCATGTCAGAGTTTGTTGTCATGCTTGTCTTCCCCGTTGCCATCTTTAAGCTTTCAGAAAAGATTGCTGTGCTTTGCTTACTTTATTTTGAAAGGAGTTCTCGAGAGTACAGAACTTAAAAAAAAAAAATTCAAGCCTTCATAGTATATAAACCAGCGGTAACTAAGAATGCAGGAGAAGGTTGAATTGGGATAAGGAGTGTAAGAGATACTTTCTTTTTTTGTTTCTGGGCCATACGTGGCAGTGCTGGTGCTCAGGGCTTATTCCTGGCTCTGTACTCAGGGATCATACCTGGTCCCTGGTGACCTTAGGGGACCAGGGACCAGGTATGATCCCTGGATGAGATGCCAGGGATCAAACCCATGTCTGCTCCCAAATAAGGCAAGCACCCTATCCACTATACAATCTTGCTGGCCCAGAGGTAGTTTTTTGGGTTTTGGTATTCTTTTGTTTGTTTGTTTTTGGCTTTTTTGTGTCATAGCTGTTGGTGCATGGTGGCTACTCCTGGCTTTTTACTCAGGAATTACTCCTAGCAGTGTTCCAGGGACCATGTGGGAAGCCCAGAATTGAATCAGCGTTGGCCAAATGCAAGGCAAACGCTCTACCTGCTGTAGTATCGCTCTAGCCCCAGGGGAAGTGTTTTCTATCTGTTATTCACTTGGTAGACTTGGAAATGGCTAGCATCTCTTACACCAAAATCTTCGTCTTCCTGGTGTCTCACAGATTGAGTTTTACAGTATTCACATCAGAAACATTTATTGTGAACCTTCTGTGTGCCAGATGCTGCAAAGTGCTGCATGATACAGGGGTATAAGACATGGTCCCTGAGGCTACGGTGAGAGTACAGTGGGTAGGAAGCTAGCCTGCTTGGGTTTGATCCCTGGCACCCCATGTGGTCCCCTGAGCACTGTCAGAAGTTATCCCTGTGTTCAGAGCATCACTGGGTGTGGCCAAGTAAAAAGAAAAGTTCTGAGTCAGACTGGATGGATTTTTTTGTCCCCTATTAATTTGAGGTTTTGTTGCTTTCTTTTGTGGTGTGGGGAGGAATATAGTTCAGGGGACTATTCCCAGCTCTGTACTTGGGGAACTGCTGGGAGCTTCTAATGCAGATCACATGCTCTCGTCCTTTGAGCCCCAAGCATCTCCCCTGTCCTGAGTGTGACAGGTGGATTAGACCTGTGACAACAAGTCACCTTTTTAGCTTTACTGATGCTGTTGTGTCCTCCCTGCCCTCTTCTCTTTCCAGAATATTCGAATAATGGCCAAGTATTACACGAGGATCACAATGAAGAGGATGGCACAGCTTCTGGACCTCTCTGTTGATGTAAGTTGTAATCTTGTAGCCATTCATCTTAACAATGGACTTGTAAAAATTGAGTGAGAAATTGTTTGATTATTGGGCCTCTGTTTATGTGAAAGTTGATCCTACACTGTCCTGAGAACAGAAACAGTAGTCTGGTGTGATGGTGCTGCCCAATTCATGGAGCTGAGATGCTGGGGGCCCCAGTGCCCCTCAGCAAACCCCAGACTCCTCCAGACATTTATGCTCAGCTCTGGATTTTTCTGGGGAGAATGGTTTGCGCCTCGAGGCAGTGCTTAGGGGCTGTTCCTCTATCTGGCAAGGGGACCTTGTGATGCCAGGATTAATTCAGGGTCAGGCATATGCAAGGCAAGTGCCTTAACCCCTTGACTGTCTCTCCAGCCCTATTCTAAATTAAGTCTACTTAAATTTGTAGTTTCACATCGATGAAAGTCCAGGACATATTTCACTGGGGTGGGATTTGGGACACGGCCAGGACTGCTTAGGGGTTATTAATATGTGTGGTGCCTGGAATCAACCAGGGTTGACCACACTCAAGGCAAGTGCCTTAACCTATGTACTGTCACATAGAAAAGAGAAAAGTTCTGTAACATTAAGAGTTTTATAGTATTCACATAAAGATTTATTGTGTGCCTTCTGTGTGCCAGATGCTGCAAAGTGCTGCACAAAGTATATTTTCCTATGCAGTATGTCCGTGTTCCCAAAAGTGTACTTGAAGAGAGGCTGGAGCAATAGCACAGCGGGTGGGGTATTTGCCTTGCACGCGGCTGACTCAGGTTCAATTCCCAGCATTCCATATGGTCCCCTGAGCAGAGCCAGGAGTAACCCCTGTGCATCGCCGGGTGTGACCCAAAAAGCAAAAAAGAAAAGTGTACTTGAAGAAATGAAAGCTGTGAAGGAGAATTGGCAAGTTTACCCCAAAAGCTCGTGATGAGGACTTTCTGGTTTTATTGTTTGTGTGGGGGTCACACTCAGTGGTGCTCAGAGCTTCCTCCTGTTTCTGCAGTTGAGGATCACTCCTGGCAATGCCAAGTTCAAGCTTTTAACGAGACAGTTGTCTTATATGCTCTACTGTCTCTCTGGCCTCATAGATGAGGATTTTATTTAACTTCTAGATTTACATTAAGAGACAACACAAAAGGAGCCCAAACTAGGCAGGGGGAGGGAAATAAATTTAGAGCAAAATTTAACAAGCTGGAATCCCAAAAACAATCTTAAAGATCAATAAAGCCAAGAGCTGTTTCTTTGAAAAAATAAACAAGATCAGGGGCTAGAGCTATATGGGGAGGGTGTTTGCCTTGCATGTGGCCAACCCAGGCTCAATCCCCAGCATCCCAGGTGGTTCCTTGAGTACCTCCAGGAGTAATTCCTGAGTGCAAAGCCAGGAGTAACCCCTATGCATCTCCGGGTGTAACCCAAAAAGCAAAAAAAAAAGAAAAGAAACAAGATCAATAAACTACTATCAGGACTCACAAAGAGATTACTTTGAGAATCTTTAAAGCACAAAATGAGAGAACCTAGGAGAAATGGATAAATTCCTAGATTCCTGAGCCAAGATTTGGAATATCTGAACAGACATATCACTATCAAGAAAATTAAAATGATAATCGAAAGTCTTCCCAAAAACAAAAACCCAGGCCCAGATCGATTCACTAGTCAGTTCTTTCAAACTTTTAAAGAGGACCTACTGCCAAGCTTTTTCAAGCTTTTTCAGGAAATTGAAGAAACAAACACTCCCAAACAGTTTCTGTAAAGCAAACATTATCCTGTTAGTAAAAGCAGACAGAGGTGTCACAAAAAAAAAAAGAGAGAGAATTACAGGCCGATATCCCTGATGAACCTGATGAACACAGATGCAGAGATCCTCAACAAAACACTAGCAAATAGAATTCAATAACTCATGAAAAAGATCATAAAACATGACCAAACAATTCATCCCAGGGATGCAAGAATTGCTTAACATTCACAAGTCAATATACATAGTATAAAGGTAAAGGTAAAGGCCCTCCCGTTGATCATCGATTTGCTCGAGCGGGCCCAGTAACGTCTCCATTGGAG
>JAOXYA010000001.1:93534941-93545238 GCA_028565675.1 Sorex palustris
CCCCCCCCCCCCCCCCCAAATAGTTTCTGTGGCAAGTGTCCTGGAGAATTCTGGAAAAATTCCAGTGATGCTGTCACCCAAAGGTAACCTGCTTGGGAAGGCTTATGGTAAGTTAGACTCCTGACTGTCTAGTGTATAAGATTTAGTGGAGGACACTACACATTTGGTGTAAATTCTAAGATTCGGTGCAAATTCTGTTATTCAAGTTCTTAGAAGACAACGGGACCAGGGACAAATGACAGATACCATAAGGCTCTTCAAAGGCCTTGATTTTTTTTATTTTAATTTTATGAAATGGTTCACATTGATTTATTACATTCAATATTCCAGCACCAATTCCACCATCATTATACCTTCCCACTGCTATTATTTTCTATTTTTCCCAGCCACCATCCAGGCCTGCCCCAATAGCAGGCCCAAAATGATTTAGTTTATATTGTTTGTTATGATTAATTCATTAAAAATGATCAAAACAGATTTCCTTAAAAGAAATTGTGAAGTTTGTTATATCTCAACCTGGAGTCATTAAACCCTTGTATAAAAGATTATAAATGTGTTGTTACAAGTTAAGCCTTATGGTTGCCTTCTACTTTACATCCCATCCAATGTACTGTGCTACTCCTGGTGTGTCAGTGATGTGGAGTATGGAATTCTAAAATTTGGATGGGGTAATACAGCTGGGGTTGAAGTATTCACCGGATGGTGAAGACTTTGGCCTCCAGAAGCATCTCTGCAGCTCGCTGATCACTTTCGAGATTTATTTATGAGTCTCTGGATCCGAGACTGGCTAATGAGCTTTTGGTTAATGAGCTTATTTGGCAATCGCTGGAGGCAGTTCATGCGCATGACTGCCATACTCCCAGGAGAACCAAGGAATGGGGGAGGTCACCCATCCCCAACTCTGTGGATGCCCGGAGATTTTGGTCACGAAACCTGCCTAGCTGAGTTTTTCAACACATACATTCCTGCAAGAGGCTCGCTTGAGCCTTAGGGTCTGGCGGTGAGCATGGTGGCGATTGGGTTCTGGAGGTTTTCGGCTGCCGGGACTCTGCTGGGGTGGGTGTGGGGGGACTCACCTGACCCCCTCTGGGGTAGTCTGGATCTGAAATTCAGCCGGGTGTGGGATCTGGAGGAATCTCTTGCAGTTCAGATTTCTGAGAGCCGCAACGCTCCACCCGCTTGGCCCCTTAGTTTGCACTGCCGGTCTCCTCAAAGGCCTTTGACGATTTCTTATGCTGTTTGCAATTTTCTTTTCTTTCTTTTTTTTTAAAAACAAGCATTTATTTATTTATTTATTTTGATGAATCGCCATGAGATACAGTTACAGACTTAGAAGCTTTCATGATTGTGTTTCAGTCAGACAGTGAGTATTTCCTTTTCTTTGTTTTATTCTTTAATGTTTATGAATATTTAAATGTTGCCTTGAACTTGACACTCATTTTATCATTATTTAAGCATAACATAACTGAAGTATGCTTTTTAAAAACAGGATATCTGGTTATGGGGGGAGGTTTCTGGATGAACCTGGTAAACTGCACTAGAATAGGGACCAACACACTTATTTTGCCTTCTTTTTGGTTTTGGGGGCCACATCCCATTGTGTCCAGGGCTTACACCTGGTGGTGCTCAAGTGACCATATACAGTGCTGGAAATTGAACCCATGTCATCCACACACAGGGCAAGCAGATTACCGGTTGTTCTCTGCCTCCAGCCCCCGGACAAGCAAGCTTTCTGTGATTAGGGAGTGAGCACATATTTCAAACTCTGTCTGAGACACACAGTGTTTTATACCCATCGTTTTTTTTTTTTTTAAATGTTCTAGTGTGAAGTATACAGAGGTATTCAAGGTGATGTTGCACTTGGCTTACCTTTCAGAAGGTGCTTCTAACCTCTCAGAGCTCAGCTGCAGGTTGATCTGCATTCGGTAATGATTCTACCTCAAGGGCAGTCAGTTGGATTTTGAAGATATGTGTTTCCAGAAGAAATTGAGTTGGCTGGAAGCGAGTGACTGTTGAGCTGTGCCTCGGGTCACTGTGGCGGCTGCGACTGTGGCCCCCCGGGGCCCCGAGTTCTGTCCCTCACGCGAGGGGCGAGGCTGCACCCGGCTGCCTCTCCCTTCCAAGTCTCAGCCTCCGTCAGCCCGCCTCTTTACTGTTAATTGCCTTGGTTGATTCTTGGTGCCATTTGTGCAGTGAGAAATTGCACAAAGCAAAAACTGACTAGAGAGCTTTGAAATGTTCCTCCTCCGACACCCGAGAGATGGAACTCTCGCTCAGCTTGCCGGAAACCAGATTGCTTTCAGAAGAGAATGGTTTAAAGTTGGTTGAGATGTGCTTGACTGCGATTTTGCCACATCTTAGAAGATGAGGAATTACATAAGTGTTAATGTTGCTTTCAAAATGCATGCAACAGTGGGAGAGATGATTCTTTTCCCTTATCATGAAATATTGTGTGTGGGGGGGCACATGGAGGGGTAATCCAGTGGGAAAGGCACTTGCCTTGCACATGGCTGACCTGTATTTGATATCTCGCACCGCATAGGGTCCTCTGAGCACTTCAGGAGTGAGTCCAGAGCAGAGAGCCAGGAGTGATCACTGAGCACAGCTGGTTGCACCCCCCCTCAACCCCCCCCCAAAGAAAAATCTTTGTTAGTTGTAGGATATAATTTGCACTTTGGGTTTTGATTTAGGTGCTGAGTTCCTTAACCTCAAAAATGCATATTTCAAGTACCTAAGAAGGCTTACTAATGTAATTTTAATTTCGCTCATTAATCTTTCAGAGCAGCTCGATATTAGTAACTATAGCTTCTGCTATGAAGTCTATAATGTAGCAGCCACACTGTCCTCCCGTTGTTCATCGATTTGCTCCAGTGGGCCCAGTAATGTCTCCATTGTGAGACTTGTTGTTACTGTTTTTGGCATATCGAACGTGCAATGAGGAGCTTGCCAGGCTTTGCCGTGTGGGCAGAATATTCTCGGTAGCTTGCCGAGCTCTCCGAGAGGGGCAAAGGATTCGAACCCAGGTTGGCTGCGTGCAAGGCAAATGCCCTACCCACTGTGCTATCGCTCCAGCCTTTACGAAATCTATAATGTTTGCAACCCTGAACAGAATGTGAATCTCCTGTGAGAAAAGGCTGTATTTCATAGCTCCTTTTGTTTTCTAGGGCCTCTTTTTCAAGAGTTTTCTTGCAAGGCACAGCTGAATATCACAAGAGGCTTCTTACTGCTTTAATATGGCGAGATTGATTTTTCATACCTGCTAAATTGCAGGCAAGTGTCCTGGGATGGCAGGTTCTAAAATAGATATATCAGTAAAAATTTAATAGATTGCCCAAGTTAGTTGACAGAATTTCGTGACTTGGATAATTTGTTAGGCAGGGGCCAGAGAGATAGTACAGCAGGGAGAGTGCTTGCCTTGCACACTGCTAACCCCCAGGTTCGATCCCCGGCATCCTATATGGTCCCCGAGCATCATCAGGAGTAATTCCTGAGTGCAAGTCAGGAGTAAGTAAGTCCTGAGCACTGCCAGGTGTGTCCCCCAAATAAACAAACAAATACACATAAATAATTTGTTAGAATTAGTAGTAGTTGAAGTGGAAATCTTATACTTGGGAAAACTCAGATTATCATAAAAATGTAAAATTAATTTAATGAACAAAATTTATGGAGTAGGCCAAGTTTCAGAGGTTTTAGTCTAGTGACTATGGATTGGAAGGCAACGCCGTCTGTTTCCTTGTTTCCTGGACGTTTGTAATCTAGCAGGGGAGAGCAGCCCTGTGTCCCAGAGTCGGGCTATAATACAGTGTCTTTGCACTGTGATGGGGATGGTGACAGGAGAGGCCAGGGAAGTAGGGGGGGATGACTCACTTCAGGGCCAGATGGAATTTGAAAAGCACATACAATTAGCAGGTGAAGAAACAGAACAAAAGTATTTTGTTGGAGGAAACAGGGTAAGAGCATAAGAGCACAGAGTGTAGGAATATCTGAAATCGTCATTGTAGCTGCGTGGTGGTGTATGGTATAATAGAGGAAGCAATTTTCAGTGTGTGTGTGTGTGTGTGTGTGTGTAGTGGGCCGGAGTGCGGAATGGGGGGTAGCTACACCTGGCAGTGACCAGGTACTGCTCCTGGCTCAGATCCTGGGGTTTCTCCCATTGGTGCTTGGGGAGACTTGCATTGTTGAGGATTGAACTCGGGTCTTCTGCATGCAGAGTATGCACCCCCCACTCATTGAACTCTCCCCTCTGTCCAAGGAAAGGCCCTTTAAAGCTTATTGTCAGAGCTCCTGGAGACTAGTTCTCACCCTCTGCTGGCAGTTTGCAGAATAGATTTGAAGCAGGCCGTAGTCACCTTAGGGAATTAGCTATAATGATCCCAGTTGAAAATGTGGAGACGCAGATCCAGGGAGATAGTCCATGTCGTAGAGCAAATGACCAGCATGCGGAGGGCCTGGGTTCAACCTCCAGCACTGTGTGGTCCCATCAGTGCTGTCTTATTTGCCCCGTGGTCCCTGAGGCTGGGTTTGCATGGCTTCTGAGCATTCACAGGAATGGACCCAGGCCCAGAGTACGCCCAGGTGTGGCCTCTATTAAAAAAAAAAATCAGATGCAAAAGAGTTAGGAGGGAATGGGTAGGGCCTTTTGATTGATTGTTGGAGGTCTGGGGGAAAGTTTGTGGCAGGCCTGAGGGGTACCTCAGCTCCTACCTTGAACGCTCAGTGGGACGGCCGTATTGTTAGTTGTAGTAATAATACCCTGCAGGATTGGTTTGTCTTAGCTGTGCAGAGATCGGATGGTGATTCTTTCTGGCTTCTTGTGAGTTCGAGGAGCATGTAGGCACGCTGTGTAGGTGGGGGCTATGCTTGTAGGACTCATCCTGGTCTGGAAGGAGGGCAGCCTCACCCAGGGGGAGTGCAGCGAGGAAGAGGAGCTGTTGAAGATGGCTGGAACTTAGATGGGGAGACGGAGCAGCTGCTGGAAAGGAAGTAGAATGGGAGAGGTTGGCTTTACGTAGGGAGTGGGAGTGGGGGTATAACGAAAGAAAAGTGGTGAAAAAAAGATGAATAAAATTGCACAGCAACTTTAGGAACTTTATGAATCAAAGATGTACCGTAAGGGATTTCTTTGTTCTGAGAAAGCGTTTTGGCTCTTGCTCTTCAGACAGAGAAACCATGAATAAGGGAAGGGTTTCTTCCTTTTTATTTTAGAGCATGTATTTTATTAAAATGACTGAAACCCAACAAAAAGCATTCAAACACTTTGCCTGGTCCTTTACCTTGTGTTGCTTCGGCTGGCTGGAGCAGGGGCGGGACAGGGTGGGGCAGGGTGGTACTCCCAGCTCCGCTCTTGCTTGGCTGTGATACTCATGCTGTGATGCTCACGTACTTAGCACTTGTTGGGAATCACACTTCCGGTTTGTGCCTCCCCCATTTTTTTTCTAAATAATTAATTTTTATAAAGTTGTTCACAGTAGTTCATTACAGGTAATATTCAAACACCATTCCCTCCACCGTATACCTTCCCAATGCCATAAGAGTGTGAAGATTGTTGTATTTCATCCTGAAGCCATTTAAGCCCTTGTATAAGAGATTACAGGCATGTATGTTAAACCCAAACGAATGTGTGCTACTTTTGGTACCTCAATGGGCTAGAGTATAAGAGGTCATATGGCTGCAAATGTGGCCACACACTCCAGGAAGTTCTGTGTTGCTGTCTTTCAGGAGCTTTGTTTCACAGTCTCTGGATCTTGGACCATTCTTGACTGTGTCTGTTGGGGTCCAATCTGGCTGTGTGAAGGTGTGGGAGTGGCTGGGGGCAGCGCTGTAGTGGCCTGTATGGGCCTGTACTGGGCATCCATGGAGGGCATCGGCCTGGGCTTGAACTCAGGGCCTCGCACTTGCAGGGTGGTAGTGCTTTTAGGCACTGTGGCATGCCTCGGGTTTTTATCATTATTGTTATTTTTTGGGGGGGGTTGTAACTCCTAAGTGGTGCTCAGGAGGTCTAGAGTCCCCTCCCAGCAGTTCTTGGCCTGGGAGGCTGGCAGTTCAGTGCCAAGACTCAGGACCGTGGTGTCAGGGATTACTGGGGTCACCTTAGAACTGTTGGGGGCTGCCTCCTGGCCTACGTCCTGTAGTGTCAGGGGGCTGAACTCTGCTTGTCTCTCCATCCCTAATAGACCTTATTTTAAGAAGCAGTTAATCAGAGATGACGTATTAATCAGGGAGTGTTGTATGCTTAGGTTGCATTTTCATTCGTTTTATTGGTTACTACATTTTCTGGCATTTAATTTGGGAGAGGGTTGGTATTCTCCAGCAGAGTTGAAAGAGAAATTTTATGGTTAGAATCTCTTGCTAGTAGCTACTTGAAAAGCGGCAGTTTCCATAATGTCCATTGTAGTGTGTGTGTGTGTGTGTGTGTGTGTGTGTGTGGTGGGCGGAGTGGGGAGTGGGGGGTTGCTACACCTGGCAGTTACCAGGAATTGCACTTTCTTTTTGGTGCTGGGTGATGGCAAACACATCTCTGCTCAGACAGATTCACATTATGTACTATACGAAAGTTCACTGTGTTAAGGATCATTCTTTGGCTTTATTTATTTTTATTTATTTATTAATTGGCTTTTTGGGTCACACTCGGTGATGCACAGGGGTTACTCCTGGCTCTGCACTCAGGAATTACCCCTGGTGGTGCTCAGGGGACCATATGGGATGCTGGGAATTGAACCCGAGTTAGCCGCGTGCAAGGCAAACACTGTACCCACTGTGCTATTGCTCCAGCCCCTCTCTCGCTTTATTTTTAAATGTAGCTTTGAGAGATGTATTCTTTAGGAATATTTAAATATGTAGTTTTTTGTTTGTTTTGTTTTGGGGCCATGCCTGTTGATACTTAGGAGTGACTCCTGCCTCTGTACTCTAGTTTGGGGTAAGGGCAGAAAGAGGATATTGTTTGTAACTTTTAACAGAGGGGGATTAGAAGGAAATTTTAGAGTGTTTTGTATTGCTTGCTTTTGATCTTTCAGTTTTTTCCTCCGAGTTTTTATGCTTTTGATATGAATCATTCCAACTTGTTTTCTTCTTTCGATGCAGGTTCAACCTTAAAGTGCAGTTGCAGATTCTAGCAAGCTTCATGCTCACTGGTGTGTCTGGAGGTGCCAAGTACGCTCAGAACGGGCAGCTCTTTGGTCGCTTTAAGCTCACTAAAACACTTTCTGAAGATACGTTGGCTGGACGGCTGGTGATGACCAAAGTCAGTGCCGTGTATCTATTGCCAGTCCTGAAGGAGAGGCAAGTCCAGACCCAGGGAACCAAAGAGAAGGCGTATGAAGCTACTATTGAAGAGAAAACAAAAGAGTATATATTTTTAAGGATATCCAGGGAATGTTGCGAGGAGCTGAGTCTTCGGCCTGACCATGACGCACAGGTATGTTCTGTAGATGGCATCTTCCCTGCGGCTGCCAGAGGTCACCGCTTTGCGTCTGGTTTTCCTTCTTGGTTCTGCCTGGGACAGGTGCAGCAAGCCCTGACCTGTCAGCAGGTGGGTGTGGTGTGGGCCTCACTCACTCTCAGAAAAGTGATGATCTTTAAGAAATGTCAGGGGCCAGAGAGATGGTACATTGGGTAGGGCATTTGGTGTGTACACGGCCGACCCGGGTTGGATCCCTGGCATCCCATATGGTCCCCCAAGCACAGCCAGGAGTAATTCCTGAGTGCAGAACCAGGAGTAACCCCTGGGCATCGCTGGGTGTGGCCCAAAAGGAAAAAAAAAAGAAAGGTCAACCAGAGTTCTAGTTTATACGCAGTCTAGCTTTCTCTGATGAGAGTTTGAAGAACAGCAGTGTAAGAACAGATTGAAAGAAACAGTCCTGGGATTCATTTTATTCTCAATTGTGTCTGCTTGGGGTCTCTTTCTGTTTATGGATTTTTCTGCTTATTCAGTTGAGCATTTTTAACTGGAAAACATCTTTTTTTTAAAATTATTTGTTTGTTTCTTTGTTTTATTTGTTTGGGGGCCATACCTGGTGGGGCTCAAGGCTTACTCCAGACTCTTCATTCAGGGGTTCACTCCTGTGGGACTCTGGGGGCCATTTGTGATTCCAGGGAATGAACCCAGGTTGACTGATAGCAAGCACCTTACCCTTGTAAGCTTACTTACCAGCTTGCTATCTTCCTGGCCTTCCTTTTCTTTTCTTCTTCTTTTTCTTCTTTTTGTTTTTTGTTTTTGCTTTTGGGCCACACCTGGCAGTGCTCAGGGCTTACTCCTGGCGGAATCTGGGGACCATCTAGGGTGCCAGGGATTGAACCTGGATTGGTGGCATGCAAGGCAAGCACCCTACCTGATGTGCTATCACTACAGCCCATTCTTTTTCTTTGAAAATATTAAACATGGTGAATATTATTCCTTCACAGTACATTGATACAGAGTCTTAGGTGTTTTGTTTTGGGGCCACACCCGGCAGCGCTCAGGGCTTACTGCTGGTTCTATGCACAGGGCTCACTCGGTACTGGGGGACCATGGGATGCCTGAGATCAAACGTGGGTCTGATGTGTGCAAGGTAAATTGCCTACCTGCCTGTACTATAGCTATAGATCCTTAGGATTCTTTTATTTTTTTTTTCACTTGAGAGATGATTTCTCACATATTTCTACTGCTGATTTTGTCAGATGGATTCTTTATTGGAATGAAGGAATTAGAAAATCTCTTTTTGTTTGTTTGTTTTTGTTTTGATTCACATCTGGAAGTGCTCAGGGGTTATTCCTGGCAAACTCCCCAGGGGGACCATTTGGGCTACCCACTGTACTATCTCTCCAGTCAGGAATTAGAGAATCTTTTACCTAGAGATTAAGATTGGGTCTCCTAGTTAATAATAGTACCTACATCATTACTACTGTTAAAGAAAATTATCTGGGTTAAGTGCTTATTATAGAACCTGGCATTAAATAAACAGCACATCTTAACTATCCTAATTATTATTAGGATATATATGATTATTGTACATTGATAGTATCTTTGAACTTGGCACCCTAAAAGATTTTCCCCAGTGCATGTGAGTTGGAGGTGTTGATGTTTCATACTTTAAAAAATAAAAAGTTTTGTTTTGTGTTTCAGGTTGAACTTCAGTTTCAGTTAAATCGGTTACCCCTTTGTGAAATGCACTATGCGCTGGACAGGATCAAGGATAACGGGGTTTTATTTCCAGACATCACCATGACACCGACCATACCTTGGAGTCCCAACAGGTACAGAAAGGGGGCATATACTAACAAGCACTACGGCAGTGAGGAATTGAGTACGTGTCGCAGAGAGCTGAAGCAGAGTTTCATAAGAATGTTTGCTTATATGCTACACGAGATAATTTATTAGCTGGAAAAAAAGGAAATAAAAGAACCTTTTGGGAAAAAAACATTTAAAGTTTATCATCTATTTTCTTCTTTTTCCCTCAGCGTAAATGAATTCCGTTGCTTTTTTAATTTGACAGGATGCCAACCGGCTTCAAAATATTGCAGCGTCGAATGTGAATGGGAAAATTAGAGCCTTTTAAAAGTGGTTCAAGGAGTCAATTTAAAATAATTTTTGAAGAGGGATACAGTTTTGTAATTTAGCAAATTAGGGAAAGTATCTTAGAAGATGCCACTTTGAAAATTATTTTAAAGTTAACAGTCAGATGACATGTTTTACTGCATACACTCCAGTTGCCACATTTCTCCATGTAATGAAATGTGATGCCTCATTTTATTTATAAAATAACAGCCATGATAGTTGCCATGGTGGCACCTTTTTTTTCTTTTTCTCGTTTATTTGGGGGCCACACCTAGTGGTGCTCAGGGATACCACCTGCTGTAGGGGATGGAACCCCGGTCAGCTGTGTGGCCAGCAAGCGTCTCCCCGAAGCTTGCTTTATTTATTTATTTATTTAATGTAGGAGTACTGCTATTTATTCAGCCACTGATAAGGCTAATTAAATTAAACTCTACCTTACTTTTTTTTTTCCATTTTTTAATAATTTTATTTATTGAATCACCGTGAGAACAGTTACAAAGCTTTTGGGTCTACGTCTTGATCATACAATGAAACACCCGTACCTTCACCAGTGCCCATTCTCTACCACCAAAAACCCCAGTATACCCCCAATCCCATACCCTCCCCCTGCCTGTGGGACAGATGATTTCCACATTACTCTCTCTCTACTTTGATTACATTCAATATTTTGACACTGGACCCACCACTGTTATTTGGGATTTTACCCCAACACTCAGATCTGCTGAAAAGGCAACAGTTGACAATTTGTTTTCTATTGCTGGTTAT
>JAOXYA010000001.1:93553412-93580260 GCA_028565675.1 Sorex palustris
ATATGCCAGACACAGTAACAACAAAGTCTCCAATGGAGACGTTACTGGGCCCGCTCGAGCAAATCGACGATCAACAAAAGTACTTTAAGATGAAAAAAAAAAATTTTTTTTAAACGTCATGTTTTTTTCATTTAGTAAATGAAGTCCATTAGGAAAAGACTTGACTGTCTTAGATTTCTTTTCTGTGTAGACCTAATTCTCACCAAAGTTTGCTCTTCGGGAATTGTTAACTTGCAGATGTGTTTCTTAGAAGTGATGCTTGAATTGTTAGAATTTATTAGTGCCATTTATTGTTCCATTAACTGAGATTACTTGTGCTTTTTCTTCTGGAGAGCGAATGCGAGAGGTATGTGAGGTGGCGTGGAGGGAGAACTTTAGCAGGACTCCAGGTAGACAGGTGCCAGGTGAATTGTTGGGACATGGGAGGGCACCCAGTGTCTGCGTGTGACCAGGAAGGTGTGTCTGGGGTGTACAATTGATGAAGAGTTGGCCTTTTAAATAGTGTGGTCTGGACAGGGTCCTGGCACATGCATGGAAAAATATCCATTAGCTTGTCAATCCAGTAAATAGGTTTAATAATTTACACTTCTGGTTGAAATGTTAAAAAAAAAAAGTTGAGATTCTATATTCAGATAGGGAGTTAGAAGCCATTTTATATTCCATTTAGCTTTAACTTCTTTGTTAGAATTAGATTTTTAAGATGGAATAAAGAAAATTTTCTGTATATGTTTTTTGTCTGTTTGGCTTGGTTTTGGGGTCAGACTTGGTGGTGCTCAGGACTTACTCATGGCTCTGCAGTCAGGAATCCTGCTGGTGGGTCTCAGGAGAGCATATGGGGTCCTGGGGATTGAACCCCAGTTGACCTCATGAAAGGCAAGCACCCTACCTGCTGTACTAGTCTAGTGCTGAGGTTTTAAAGATTAGTATCTGGCTCTCACAAAGTTATTTCTTAGTGGGTAGAGGTTATGGAGAAGGCTTGCATTTATAGTTTTCTGGGAAAATAAGCATGTGTTTGGGTTTGTTTTTTTTTTTTTTGGTATGAGTACTGCTATTTATTCAGCCACTGATTAGCTGATTGGCAGGTGTTTATTTTTGGCTGTTTGTTTTGTTTTGATTTTTAGGTTTTTGGGTCACACCCAGAGATACTCAGGGGTGACTCCTGGCTCTGTGCTCAGGAATCACGTCTGGAGAAGCTTGGGAGACCGTATGTGATGCCAGGGATCAAACTAGAGTCAGCCGTATGCAAGGCCAACACCTGACTCACTGTACTATCACTCTGGCCCCAAGCATGTGTTGTTTTAAAATTTAATTAAATTTTTTGGTTTTGGGGTTATACCTGGCTGTTCTCAGGGCTTACCCCTGACTTAGTATTTCAGGGATCACTCCTGGCCGACTTGAGGGACCAGATGGGGCACCAGGGATCTGATTTGGCTGTGTGCAAATCAAGGGCCTTCCCTGCCGTACTCTGGCTCCCTTAGTTTTACTTTTTTGGGAGGCCATTTTTGGCAGCACTCAGGGGGTCCCCAGGGTCCCCCACATGGGAAGCATGTGTTCTAGCCTTTTGAACCATCTCCTTGCCTGGTCCTTTTTTATATTTATATGAGAAACTGCAGAGACTTTGTCTTCTGCGATCAGATCTGTGATTTTGTAGTATAATTAAGTAATACCATTTGGGGAGTGGTGGGGTATGTAATTTAAAATCAGTCAAGGGACTTGATGGGCCTGAAAAATGTCCACATGATTTATGCCAGGGAAGCCCGTGTCCCTTGATTGTGTGGTGTGCAAGCCACCTTGAGCGATGAGAGTTTGTGAGTGTGGGAGGTATTTGGATAGAAACCGGGGGAAGACAGGACAGGAGGTGGATGGAGAGGAAGTTAGAGGAAGGTTCTTACTAAGTGGAGCAAAAATGGACGTTTTAATTTTAAAAAGTAGAATCTGTAGATGAGAGGTTAAATTTAAATACTGTCATTTTCCCTTCACCACTGATTCAAATAATTTTTAAAAATTATTATTTGTCTATTAAAAATTCACGTGTAAATTACTTTCTAAGATTTTTGTGCTGATGACAGAATTCTTTTGCTTCTTAGCTTCCCACTTCCTTCCCAACATGATTCCCAAGGGCAAACACTTCCAGCTCTCTTAGTTTTATCTGTTTATTCATTTCCATTTTTTCTAAATATTTGTCACTGCCACTGTCACTGTCCTTGTCATTGTTTATCGATTTTGCTCGAGTGGGCCCCGTAATGTCTCCATTGTGACACTTGTTACTGTGTTTGGCATATCTAATATGTCACAGGTAACTTGCCAGGCTTTGCTGTGCAGGTGAGATACTCTCGGTAGCTTGCTGGGCTCTCTGAGAGGGGCAAAATATTTGTAATCTTCTATAAATTAATTTGTTATGAACATTCATTGACTTTCTACGATGGTAGCTTCATTTTCTAGCTATTTCTAGCTCTATGACTTTTAATCATTGACATTATTTGCATCTAAGAAATACCATGCATGTTTCCTTTTGTGTTCTTTAATATAATAATCTTTTTAAAAAATTTGCTTTAGTTTCTTTGAACACTTGACCCTGTGTCACTAAAACTGTCTCTCAGAAGGTCTCTGTATTGTCAGAACTCTCCCATAATTTATGGATTCACCCACCCGCCCTCCTGACTCTAGAAACCTCCCCCTTATATTTTCCTCCTTCCTCTTTTCTGAGCTGGCCTTCTGAGATGTCTCTCTAGCACCATCCTGGTAATTTCCTTTTATTCTCTGCTGTGTTGAATGCTCTTTTTTTTTAATTTTATGTATTCCCCTTTCTAGTCCTCTTGAGTAACCCCCACCCCCACCCCATTTGAACCTGGTTTTGGTGGTGCATAATCTTGGGTACTTATACTCTTTAGTGTTTTTAAGTTTTCTAAGGAAGGGGATGTAAGAGGTAGCTTGATTTCTCCCTTGAGTATTTGGAATGTCCTTATTATACTTGGTCAGGATGGGTAAGGCTTGTCTAGTTTTCCCTTCATCTGTGCTTACCAGTAAGTAAATCGGGCTCTTAGAGACCAAGAAGTCATCGTCAGGATTTAGTTTATGATTTGTTTCATGCTTCTAAGAGTCTCAGTGGAAAATTTCCTTGGTTTCATGTGTGTGCCGCCTTCTCTTTTCCCTGTTGGTTTGTGGTGATGGGAGTGTGGGGGCTTCACACTCAGGCTTGGCTGTGGTGGTGCTCTTCAGGTGTCAAACTCTTTCAGTGATGGTGCTCACGGGGATTCACTTTTTCTGCTTCTGTTCTTGAGCACCTTTTTGGCCACCAGGGATTGTGCCCTTTAGCTGTAGTGCTCACACTGTGATTTGGCTGTGATTCGGGGCGTCAGGAACCTGGCATATGTGGCAACATCATAATTTGAACTTGTGACCTTGAGTTTGCAAGACACACTCCCTCTCCCAGCCCCCTGGAGTCTCTTGTTTGAGCCACTGTTTACCTTTTGAAGAAAATGATCATAATTCTAATAACCTAGATTATTTGCATTGTTTGAAGGAGATTTTTGTGGGGCTGGAGTGATAGTACAGCAGGTAGGGAATTTGCCTTGCACACGCTGACCCGAGTTCAATTCCCAGCATCCCATATGGTCCCCCGAGCACTGCTAGGAGTAATTCCTGAGTGTAGAGCCAGGAGTAACTCCTGAGCATTGCTGGGTGTGATGCAAAAAAAAAAAAAGATTTTTGTGTATATACTTTTTTTTTCATTTAATATACGTAATTTATTTCTGTGACATCTTATTTTAAAGATTTGGTATAATGAGTAGAAATCAATATCTTCAATCTGATTCATTATGATACCCAATATCTTCTTTAATCTGCTTTTCCTATTATTTTCAAATTTAAAATACTTTTAAAAAGAACTTTATTCTGAAGATTAGTATTGTGGATGGTCTTAAATTGAGTGGGAAATAAATTCAGCTTTAGCCTTGAAGATTTGAAGAATGTCAATCTGAAGAATTAAAAAACAATTTTGATAGGGTATTTTTTCTTTGTTTGGTTTTGTTTTTCTTCTTGGGTCACACCGGTGGGGCTCAGGGGTTACTCCTGGCTCTGCATTCAAGAATTATTCCTGGTGGTGCTCAGGGGACCATATGGAATGCTGGGAATCAAACCTGGGGTTGGCCGTGTGCAAGGCAAACACCCAACCCTCTGTACTATAGCTCTAGGCCCAGGATTTTTTTTAAGTAAAATAATCACCAACATAAATCTGTGATTTTTTTTCTTTTTTCACTGTAAGAAATAAACAAAATAGACTCTAATGAGTAATTTGTGTGATTTGCTATTTAAATGGAATTGTAATGTTTTAAAAAAGAGGAATGTTGTTTGATAATTACAGTCGAGGGTAAAAAAATTACTATTTTTGCTTTGCTTCCAAAAATAAAGGTAGCTCTAGTAAAATGTGTGGAGACTGTAAAATTGAAAGCCATTCACATAAGAGTAAGAAGAGATGAGCCTAGTAATGAATCAGATGGCTGGCTCCCTGAGAGGAAATTGCTTGTGCAATTATAGACCTACTTGAAGGGAAGCTAATTACCCTCAAGATTTTGCTCTCACTTTTTTGGGAAGCTGAACAAAAAAGTATCTCTTTGTTCCACGTGATGGCCTATTAAATAAAATAAATACTTCATCTATAGAGTTGGGGTAGAGTAGGCTTGTTTGGATTGGTTCTCTTCCTGTGAGTTTCAGCTCTTTGTTGGAATGCCCGTGTCCTTCTCTGCTCTTCTCGGGCTGGAGAGAATTGGCAGATCTGGGTTTCTTGCTGCTGGTCCGTGGGTTCCCTGCTATATATACATAATCACCGCACTTAATTTTCCAAATCACAGAGGGAATTCTTAGATCTGGTTTTGAAATAAGAGGCAGTTTGGGGTAAATAATCCGTTTGGAAATGACGCTTGGAGTAGCAGATATGGGGAGGCAGCCAAGTTTGAATTCTGATGGAGAACACTTTGGGCTTCAGCTGCCTTTTCTTTTCCTTTTTAAAAAATGGCTTTTGGGCCATACCACCTGTGCTCAGGGACCATTCCTGGCTCTGTGCTCTGGAGTCACTCCTTGCAGTGCTCTGCGGAACCGTTGTGGTGCGGTACTAGGCATTGAAGCAGGGTTGGCTGCATGCAGGGCAAGTGCCTTAAGCCCTGTCTTCCCCCCCCCCGCCCCCATTTGGGTCACACCCATTGATGCTCAAGAGTTGCTTCTGGCGGTGCTTGGGGGTGGATATGGGATGCTGGGAATCGAACCTGGCTCTGCTGCATGCAAGGCAAATGCCCTACCTGCTATGCTATTGCTCCAGCCCCAGCCCCAGCCCTGTGCTTTTTCTCCAGTGCCGGTGTTCTTAACTATAGTGAAGAAAATAACCGTGATCTAGTGAGTGTTGTCCTCTCACTGAAGGGAACAACACTGAAGTGTTGTTCACCAGTTCTCCCTCGTGAAGGAGCTGCCCCTCTCCCATCTCCCTTTTTCTCTCCCATCTAATTCTCCTCAGAGTGTTTAGAGAACAAAACAGAACATGCCTCCAGCTCCACTCTGGTCCTTCAAGCCAAATGTCTTCCCTCTTCTTTCCTCTCTTGTACTTAAATTTTCTCTCTGGTAGAAGACATCATGTGAATTATTTTTCTCTTGCGCTTACTCCAGACTCCTCCCTCTACTTTTGAGTCTGCGGACGCCACCCTGAGGTGAGTTTTCCTCACTGCTGTGCTCATTGCTAAGTCCTGTGGGCTCTTCTTGGTCCTCATTGTCGTGTCACTGAGTCTTGGGTGTAGTTAACCCTACAGAATCTTTTCTTCCTTCAGCTGCCGAGACCCCTACACTCTCCTGTGTTCTTTCCTGTCTCCTTGATGAGCTCTCTCCTTTTCCTGTGTCCTAATGCTATGGGCACCACATCCTTCTTCCATCCTTATTACCTGTACTTACTCTCTAGGTGATCTCTATCTCAACTCTAAGCGCGCGCGTGTGTGTGTGTGTGTGTGTGTGTGTGTTGGTTTGTGACATTCAGCTGGGCAACTTTGTGCAGTTTGGTGCTTGGGAGTGTTCAAGGCACCATGGGTACTGCGGGACCAGTGCCCGGCTTCCCGCATGCTTATCCATGTTGAGCCGTCTCTCAGGCATTTTCTTTAACTCCAGACGCCTACACCCCCTGCTCCCTGACTGCTTCCACGTGTGTGCCGGCTGCTCCGTGTGGCCCAGACACTGCATTCCCTCTGCAGGTCTCTCTCCCTCTCGCCTTCATAAACTCCTACCATCCCCTCCAGTTTGAAGGCGAAGACCCGTCCTCTGTCTTAGATCCCACGTCAGTCAGCTGTGGCAGCGTCACTCTCAAGAATGAACAGCGACTCTGTGTGGATCCAAGGGTAAAGGCAAATGCACTCTGAAGGGAAACCAGAGCTAAGTGGGTCAAATGGCGACTCTGACCACCTTCATCTCCCCACCGTGGCCTCTGTGGTCCCCACTGTTGCTGTTCCTGTCCAGAGCCTCCTGCCGGCTCACCCTGTTTCTGTCCCTGCCTACCTCTGTCATGTTCGTGTTGGTGCCAGCTTGTAATTAATGTTTCAGACAGTCACGTGTGTGTGTCTCTCTCTCTCTTTTTTTTTTTTTTCCTTTTTGGGTCATACCCGGCAATGCACAGGGGTTACTCCTGACTCTGCACTCAGAAATTACTTCTGGCAGTTCTCGGGGGACCATATGGGATGCTGGGAATCGAACCCGGGTCAGCTGTGTGCAAGGCAAATGCCCTACCCGCTGTGCTTTCACTCCAGCCTCATGTGTATCTCTTAAGTTCATGCTTTGTGACTGTGGATTGGTACCTTAAAATTGGCCATGGTAGAGAGAAAGAGAGAGAGAGAGAGAGAGAGAGAGAGAGAGAGAGAGACTGAGTGTTTTGGTTTTAGAGCCATACCCAGCGCTTCTCAGATGTTCTCTTACTCTGATTCTGTGAGCAGGGGTCACTCCTGGTGGTGCTCAAGGGACCATATGGGGTGCCAGGGATTGAACCTGAGTTGGTTACGGGCACGGCAAGGGTCTTACCCTCTTCATTAGCACTCCAGCCCCAGGGAGTAGTTTTTGTACTTTAGAAATCAATAAAGGCATCACAAATCATCCAACTATATATTCTTCCCTGTTTAGAACCTGACTATCCTGTTTAGAACACTCTGATTGCAAGTAGAAACAAACAAAACCTAGTGATTTGTCTCTACTGTGGTTCAGTAAAGGCCCATGAGGTTAAATGGGTGACTTAGAGGTGGATGTAGGGAGATGGGTAGACAAATTATTATTATTAATATTTCTGGGTTTGGGGTCACATCTGGCAGTGCTCAGGGCTGACTTCTGGCTCTGCACTTAGCGATCAGTCCTGGCCGCGTGGATGGGTAGGGAGATGAGTAGATAAATTATTTTGTTCCTTTTCTTTGTTTGTTTGCTTTGGGGTCACAACCTGCTGGTGCTCAAGGCTGACTCCTGCTTATGCACTCAGGGCTGAGTCCTGGCGGGGCTCAGGGAACCAGATGTGGTGCCAGGAATCGAATCGGGCTTTGTGTAAGGCAAAATGCCCTACCTGCTGTACTGTCACTCTCACCCCTGGATAAATTGTTTCTATGCCATCTTAATCTGTTGCATGAGACCTATTAACTTTTCTTTACAATTAAAGAGCTGTTCTTTCTTAAGATTATCTGATTGTATGCCTCTAGAACCTGAGATCAACACTTGATTGCAAAAACAGATCCTCAAATGAAATGCTAGGTTGACAGGCAGCTCGGTATTTTAATTAACATAAGAAATTAAAATAGTCAAGTCTGTTATAAGAACATTTATAAACATGCAGTTCGCAAATAGAAAATTTGAACTTAAAACTCATAGTAATTCTAAAATCTGCTTATGTGCCATTTTGCTGAAGGTTAATCTGATCACTTAGAAATAATTAGGTATTTATGGAAGTGTATTTCTGCCTGAATCTTTTCTTGGCGGGGGTGGGCGATCAGAGTGGTTGAGAGGTAGCATTTGCATGTTGAATTCTAATTCAGTAAAGTGCTAAAGAGTCACTAGGTTTACTTTCGCTTCCAGATATTGTAGCCTTAATCATGTCAGCGTTTTGATAACATGTTGTCTAAGACATTAAAGAATGTAAACGGAAATATGATCTTCTCTTGTAGGGTATATTTCAGAAATCGCTGGGTAAAGACTGTTCACCCAGTCGTGCATCAGTACTGTTTGATCTCAAGCGCACATTCCACCTTTCAGATGCCACAGAAGGAAGATATTCTTAAGCACCGCGTGGTGGTGGTGACATTGAATACTTCCCAGTACCTCTGTCAGCTGGACCTGGAACCCGGTATGCTGATTCAAGACCCAAGATGTTGTCTCTGAGCGCGTTCAGTATAGACGCAGGGTTAGCAGACCACCGCTTGCGGGCCAGGTCTGACCCTCTGTCCATTTTCATCAAGTTTTATTGGCTGCAACGCAGCAGTGCACGTGTTTACCTGTCATTGGTGGTGCACGTGTGCTGTGGCAGCTGAGTTAGTGAGCGCAGCAGTGATTATATGCCCAGCCACACGGCCAAAAAGCTTCCTTGATGGGAAAAGAAATGCTCAACCCCTAAATTTGATATGTGACAGCTCTTTGTTCTCTAATCAGGCACTTATTATTGATCATTGTTAAAATTGTAATAGTTAGTGTGATTTAAATTTCTTTCTTTTTTTTTTCTTTTGTTTTCGGGGATCACACCTGATGGTGCTTAGGGCTTACTTCTGTCTCTGTGCTCAGGGATCACTCCTGACGGGCTCGGGGGACCAAATGGGGTGCCGGGGATTAAACGCGGGTCGGCAACATACAAGGCAAGTGCCTTACCCTCTGTACTATTTCTCCGGCCCCAATTTTCTAAAGTGTTTTGAAGTACTTTATGTTTTGTGGTATAGAGACAACAATCATAATAGATTCTTTTGTACTGTTATATAAGAGCTCAAAATTATATAAGTGTTATGCTTATTTTATTTTCTTATAGGAACTATGCAAAGTCAAACTGTTTTTGTTGTTGTTTTTTGGGCCACACCCAATGATGCTCAGGGCTTACTCTGGGGGCTTTGTGCTCAGGTGTAACTTCTGCAGGCTAGGGGGATCATAATGGGTGCTGGGGATCAAACATGTGCAGGGCAAGTACCCTATCCACTGTACACTATCTCCTCATCCCTTCAAACTAATATTTTATAAAGTTATTCCTGGTTTATTATATTTTTGGAAGAGGCCACACGTGGCTGTGCTTAGGACTCCTAATGACACTGAACTTAGGGGTCAGTCCTGTCAGAGCTCAGGAGACCATTCAGAGGGTGCCAGGAATCGAGCCGGGGTCGGTCACATGCAAGGCAAGCACCCCACCCACTCTGCCATCACTTCAGCCCTGTTTTATGAAGCTATAAAGTGATAAGATAAATATGATAGAATTTAGAATTTTAAGACAGTTGCTTTGAAAAAATACTTACATTCACTTTCCTATTATAACGACTGATATTCCCATTTGACTTTGCTTCAGAGCCAGTGACATGTTCTTTTGGTTATTCCAGTCCCCAGGAGGTAGAGACTGTTCTCGTCACCTGGTGTTTAGCACCTGGGCCAGGATATAGACACTGGAGGCCCTTGATGAACCTCTGTGTGACTTAAATGAATGGTGCTGGCTGCACCTTTTTTCCTTTCCTTTCTTTCTTTCTTTTTTTTTTGAGCGTAGATTTGATTTTGGAAAGGTTCCAAATCTAAGACATAAGCTAGGTAAGCAGCCGCAGCAGCCCTTAGGGGTCTAGCAGAAACCACATGCCTCTCAGGTAATGAGACTGATTTTCTGGTGCGTGCAGCTCAGAGCTGGCTGGTAAGGGCAGTTACAAAAGCAGAGTTTCAGAACTGTTTTGAACAGTGACTGCATCACTGGACTGAGTTAGATTTCCTCCCAAGTGGCTTCTTTGAATGGAACAACACTTATTTGAAATGTAAATTTTGGTATGTTTATTTAACAGTCAGTCTTACTACTTGACGATTGTACTCTGCCTATTTTTCACATAGATTAAAACTCCCGGCCTCGTAAACAGTATGTTTTGTGAGAAAGAGTCAAGAGTGGTTTTGAAAAACAAGTATTCTTCGAAAATACTTACTTGAAGAAGAATACTTACTGAAAGTTGAATATGTTTTTTTTTCCCCCTGGCATTGTTTATGTTTTATGTCATTCAATTCTCATGCCAGCTCTGTGGAGGGTTATTTTACAAATAAGAAAATTAAGACTTGGGCTAAATCAGTTTGATTAATTCAAGTTACTAGCTAAAGAAATATCCATAATGTGACTTATCCAGTGCCTGAATCAAGCTTATCTCTGTTTAATTAAAACGTTACATGAAACTTCTTCTTACTAGTCCTCATTTTTTCCCTTTTGACCTTTTAACTTTCTATAGGTCATCTCCCTTAATGTTTGCTGTGAAACAATAGCACAGGTTCTCACGCGGGAATGATAAATGCAGCTGTGTCTTGCTTGGGTCACTCTTGATAAATAGCAGTTACTGATGCTTGTACTGTCAACCATAGCCCCTTGTCTGAATGAATCATGATGCGGTTATAAGTTTAACTTATAAAGTTCCCAAGCATTGAAAATTGTATAAACAGATTGTGACTTGTTAGTATTCATAAAAATAGGGATTTAAAAATGGGGTTACGTTCTTAAGTCGGCAACTGAGGAAGCCGGTTAATCCATAACCATAGATGCAGGATTTTTGTTTGTTTGTGTGTTTGATTTTGGGTCCACACGCAGTGGGATTCAGGACTTACTCCTGGCTCTGCACCCAGCGTTCACTCCTGGTGGGCGTGGGAGACTCTTTGGGGTGCCAGGGATTTGACCTGGCTTGGTTGCTGCATGCCAGGCCAACGGTTTGCCTGCTGTACCTCTTTCTGACAGGGACTCTGGATTTCTGTAGCTCTCCATCCTGATGAGAAGCTACTTTGTGTCTTTTGCCATGCAATGAGAGCCCTCTTCTTCCACCCACAAGGAGGTGTTTGCCTCTCTTGCCCTCTTAGGGGCAAAGGGGCTTTCCTGCTCTCTGCAGAGTCCCGTGCCCTAGCAAAGTTGGAGCAGCAGCCTGAGCGTGGAGTGTCCTACTCTCCTCTTTGCATCCAGGAATAGGGGTGATGCTTTGGGTCAAACAAGTCCTCACTTATTCAGAGCCAGCGCTCTGCCCATTGAGTGACAACCTCAACTAACAACATACTTTCGTTTTGTTTCATTTTGGTTTTAGTTTTTGGGCCACACCTGGTGGTCCTCGGGGCTGACTTCTGGCTCTGTGTATAGGGATCACTAGTGGTGGTGCTTGGGGTAGGCAGTACCATGCCATTGATCAAAGTAGGGTTGGTTGCGTGCATGGTCTTACCTTATCCTATATTGCTGACCCAATAATACAAATTCTTGAGAGTTGTTCCCTATCATTTTTGTAGGTTGTTTTTCTTTCTTTCTTTTTTTTTTTTTTATAAAAGCAAGGGCTCTGTTATCTATAACTGTCTCACCTAAAAAATGAAATTAGTGAATTTATTTGTGGATACCCTTTTCTTTCTTTTGCTTTTTGGGTCACACCCAGTGGTGCACAGTGGTTAGTCCTGGCTCTGCACTCAGGAATTACTCCTGGTAGTACTCAGGAGACCATATAGGATGCTGGGGACCGAACCTGGGTCAGCCGCATGCAAGGCAGATGCCCTACCCGCTGTACTTATAGCTCCAGCCTCTGATACTCTTTTCTCTTAGTCAAAGTTGGATTATATCTTTCTTCTTTATATTAGGTTTTGACTGGTTGCTTATGAGTTGGCATTCTATTAATTTTGGTGTTTGACCAGATAGTGAAAGGGCATATCAGTACTTAGTTACAAGTCCTTCTTTTTTGGCAGAATGTCACTCTCGTACTTTTGTAGACTTTTCTATATATAACAATGCAGCTATTGGTCTTTGGGACCTCCATATGCCACTTAATGTGTCTGTTACTGAATGAGATAGTTGCTCCTTTTGACTCCTATTTTTAGATGATGATTTAAATTCACAGTTTTCTACGGATGAGACTTAGACTTTGGGATTTGACTCTTAATTGAATTGGCACACTAACAGTCTTTCCTTAGCAGAAATGAAAAAGAGACGAATCGTTCATGTGTATCTGCTGTAATGCGCTTTACTGTGTTTACACTGTGCTTCGTAGGGTTTTTTACGCACATTCTGTTAGATGAAGCTGCCCAGGCCATGGAGTGTGAAACCATTATGCCTCTAGCGTTAGCAACGAAGAGTACTCGGATTGTGCTGGCCGGAGACCACATGCAGGTAAGGCCCCCACATCCCTGCTGTCACAGTGAAAGGGTGCTGGACTGTATGTTCACATAGCTCATATTCTAGGTTCTAAAACATGCCATGGAGTTGTACCCTGTGTTATATTTCAAGTGCTTTAAATGTTTGGGCCACTCCCAGCTTTGGGGGGTTGCTCCTCGAGACCAAACCTGGGCCTCCTACATCCAAAACATGCACTTAGGCCATTGAGAAACTCCCCGGCCTAAGTATTTGTCCTAATAGGGGAGAGGCCGAGGGGAGGAAGGCATTTCTGAAGGAAAATTATTTACCTCACCACCTTCTTTGTTTGGATTTAGTGCTTTTAGAATGAACATCAGTATTATAGCTTTTCATGGTTATTAATGTGAAGTTTAGTTCTCTATCATATGGGTACTTATTCTTTTCTTTATACAATAAAATTTAGGGACTATAGCCATAGTACAGCAGGTAAGACCAACCTGACTTCCATCTCCCACATCCCATATGGTTGCCTGAGCACCACCAGGAGTGATTCCTCAGCACAGAACCAAGAGTAATCCTGAGCATCGCTGGGTGTGGCCTCCAAACAGAAAGATAAAATAAATCTTAACTGTGCTACCTGTAGTATTCCAATTACTGCCCCTTACATTTGTTTTGGGAAGTGTGGTTAGTGTTTTGCTATCAAAGGAAAAAACAAAAACTCAGATGAAAATAGCAAGGAATATACCAGATATTATGATTTCGAAGACACACATGGAAAGAGAAGGGCAGTTTGTATTTTATCAAATTGCAATGTGTTGTCTGTTTTTATCTGTTTGCCTATTTATAAATGAAATATCTGCTTTACAGATCATCCTTTGAAGTTTTTTCATTTCCTCCTTATTCACTAAGATCACACATGCATTAAGTGTTGTAGGTGAGAGAGTAGTCAGGTAGAGTTGGATGTGACCAGTTAAATTTTGGGGGTTTTTCTGTTTGTTTGTTTGTCTGTTTGTTTCTTTGTTAAAAGTTTCTTAAATGTTTCCTCTAGAGCTTAAAGATCTAACCCAGAATGACTCCTTATATTTCATGAGCGAAAAGTGGTTATTTTGCTATGTTTTTCTTGGTTGTATGTATCTGGGCCATTCCCAGAGGTGCTTCAGACTCACTCCTGACTCACTTCTGACTCTGTGCTCACGGGTTACTCCTGGCAGCACCTCGGGACCCTTGTGTGTGCCAAAAATTGAACCCAGGTGCAAGCCGGTGCCCTCCTGGCTGTCTCATCTCTCTGGCCCCGATTTTGCTCACCTTTACTCACATATCATATGTCCCTTTAGCTCACCATTGAAAGTATTTGGTCACTTTTTATCATCAATTGACTCCCCAGTGATGCAATGGAATGCAACCTTAAAATGACCAAAACGGGCCTGGAGAGATAATGCAGCAGTTAGGGCTTTGGCCTTGCATGTGGCTGACCCACATTCCATTCCAGCAGTCCATCTGGTCCCCAGCCCCACCAGGAGTGATTCCCTGAGCACAGCCAGATGTGACCCCCAAGCAAACAAACAAATTACTGATGACTTACATTAGAGGAGCCCTTTATTAATCATGATGTATAGAAACTCTTTAAGGTAGTGACTGTATGCTGAAGCAGAAGTCAGGAAATTTTATCCTAATTCTTTCTACTGGTGGAATTGTTCATTGGAAGGATTTTTCTTCTTCCTGCAGCATTTAACATACTTACAGTTTAATACGTAAAAGTCCAATATAGTGGATTAAAAAAAAATAAGTAGGGTTTCAAGTGACAGCTGTATCTTTAGTTAAATTTTCTCTGTATGTTTGTCTGTTACAGCTCAGTCCTTTCGTTTACAGCGAGTTTGCCCGGGAGAGGAACCTGCACGTGTCATTACTTGATCGACTCTATGAGCATTACCCTGCCGAGTTCCCGTGCCGAATCCTCCTGTGTGAGAATTACCGCTCTCACGAAGCTATCATCAAGTAGGTGTGACTGTCCCCGCTGATTCACTCTCCTCTGCCTGGGTGCCTGGGGACTCAGAGCGACAGTTCTGGGGACAAGTTCTTTTCGGCACATTTTTCTGCGGTCCCTTGGGTTGCAAGTCGTTTACAGTTACTGCACACTGCTGCCACCGGGGCCCCAGACCGTTTCAACACTGTCCTCCTGTCTCTTCTAAGACTGCCCCCCCCCCCCTAATTGTGTTTAATTTTACGTCTCCAAAAGAAAACCTCCAAAGTCAAAAGCTGTAAATTTTCATACCATAGGACCCTTCTGGAAGTGAGAGCTTTAGGATCTAATAGTTACAACATACGTTTCTGTGACTAAATGTATGCTATAGATGTCACATGGCATGACGGAATAAACAAATACACTGATAAACCACATAACGATTTGCTTATATGTGCCTGTGTTATATAAGAAATCTTTATTTTTTTTTCTTTCTTTTTTTTTCCCCCTCTTTTGGTTTTTGGGCCACACGGGGCAATGCTCAAGGGTTTCTCCTGGCTCTGCTCTCGGGAATCACTCCTGGAGATGCTTGAGGGAACCTTATGGAATACTGAGTATTGAACCCAGGTTGGCCACATGCAAGACAAGTGGCCCACCCATCTCTCCAGCCCCAAGAAGCCTTTATTCTAAAACAAAGGATGGACAGTAAAGAAGGGAGAGAAAGGGGAAGAAGAAAATCATGAAACTTAGTGATTGAGGTCTTAGAGATTGCTGTTACGGAGAGCATGCAACTCTCAGCGAGAGAAGCTCACGTGACAACTCAGTGAGTTGTCATGAAGTTGACACGCACAGGAAGGCGGCATCCAGGTCAGGAAATCGCATTATCGAGGCTCTGCACAGCCTCTTTTGTGCTCTTCTTTTCCAGTCTGTGCCCTCCACCAAAACATAGCTATTTTTAGAAAAAAAGTTTATTACAATATTGGGATGGAAGAAGAATCTGATTTAAAAATAAGTGGAGGAACTGAATAGACATTTTCCCAAAGAGGTACAGATGTTTGGCAGGAATGTGAATAGATGTTCAACGTCACTAATCATTAGGGGTATGGAAGCACGGCTACAGGGTGCTGGCATGTTGCCCCTGGTACAGTGGCTACTCTCCAGAAGGCAGGAAGCACAAATATTGGCAAGGATGTGGGGAGAAGGGAACGCAGGCAGGATTAGCGGGATTGTGAACTGGTGCAGTTCCTATGGAAAACAGTACGGAGGCTCTTCTGAAAATTAAAAATAGAGCTACCATATGATTCAGCAATGCCATTTTCTTGAGATTTACCAGAAGAAAAGGAAAACTCTGAATTTGAGAAAAGAAAAGCACCCCGGTGTTCATTGCACTGTTATTTACAAGGACCAAAATGAGGAAACAATCTGTCTCCATTGACTGATGAATGGATAAAGAAAATGTGATGTCATACACTCTTGTCCCCTACCTGTTTCTCCCCCCAAGCTCCCTCTCCTCACACGCATGCTTGTGGCCCTTGGGAGTACTATGATGAGTGAAATAAGTTAGAGACAAATAATTTCTCAGAAGCTGAAAGGAGTCAAATTAAACTAAATTTCGAAGACCCGAACAGGTTTTTAGAGTTCAGGAATACGATTTGGAGGGATGTTCAAAATGATACAAACCTCAGTTACAAAATAAGTCCGGGAAAACCATTATGCAGCATGGGAACTGTAATCGGTAATGACATACAGGAATCTAAAAGTTAGAAGACATTCACCTTGTCTTGAGGGTCATTTCACTCTGTGGAAGCCTGAATCGTGTATGCGTGAAATGAATTATTATGCTTCAGTAAAAGATGTAAGTCATTATTTAAAATAATATGGAGGTTAGTTAGTTGGAGATCACATTTAGTTTCTTTGAAAGCAAAAGGATAGAAAAGTCATCTATGGCTCATATTAATATCTCAAAGGGTGATTATTTTTATAGTCAATTTGCTGTGGCCAATGATGAATCGCCTGCTCGATAATACTGATCAGTAAAGGATATTGACTTTACAGTTGAAAATTTGAATATCCGTCTGTTATGTACATTATTTCTGTGTCTACATATTGTTGTGTTTGTATGTGTAAGTATGTGAGCGAAATAAAAATAAACAAAAATCAAGAAATGAGCTAGCCAGCTAATTTCCTTAGCAGGGTTTCCTTGGCAAAATTTCCTGAGCAAGACTCTCATCTAGTAAGTCATCATTTCCCCCTTTCTTTCTGTACTCTGGCTTTGTACCCTACCAGAATCAATCCATTTAGCAGTGCTATGCCAGGACTCTGCGTAGTGTTCCTGGTGTAGTTGATTTTGCAGAAAATCCTGGCTTCCTAGGTATTAGATGTTTGGATTATAGTAAGTCATGGTCCTAAAGCATTTTTAGAAAGGATCATTTTTTTTCCCTTAGGTGGAAATTTAATTTTGATGCATATTCACTTACATGTTTCTTTTGGTCTCTTTCTGCAGCTATACCTCTGAGCTCTTCTATGAGGGCAAATTGATGGCCAGTGGAAAGCAACCAGCCCACAAGGACTTCTACCCACTAACTTTTTTTACAGCACGAGGAGAAGATGTACAAGAAAAAAACAGCACAGCTTTTTATAATAACGCAGAGGTACATGAGTTGTTTTTGTGGACTATCAGCGTGGTCTGGTCTTGTTAACATTCACGTAACGTTTTGAGTCAGCGTACTGCTGTGCAGTTGATCTAATTTATGTGTAAATAGTATGTGAAGTTTGTCCTTTCTCGCATAACATTGCGTTCTTATGATGAATCTCCTAAGGGGAAACAACTTTTCATTGTGTCTCTGATAAAAACCAAATATGTGACTTCAGTTTTGAAAAAAGCCAGCACAGTGCTGGGCTTGTGGCCTGGTGGTGGAGCACTTGCCTGGCCTGTGCGGGGCTTTGGAGTCTTTCCTGGCATCACATGGTCCCCTAAGCTTTGCTGGGAGCAGTTCCCCACCTGACCAGATGTGGCCCTCCCCCACAAGGAGGATACCAGTACCAATCTGTCTTCCTAATGATGCTTGTTCTTACTCATCTAAATTAGGCTGTGATTAAATTTTAGTGTATCTGTGTGGGATTCCATTTTGCGTGAGTCAAACTTGAATTGCAGAGCCTGGCCTCCAGAGAGACCACACAGCTCATCACGGGAGTGAGAATCTGGTTCTTTTAGAGATTTCAAGTCAGTTTAGCCAAGAGCCTCTCTTGAGCTCTCAAACTTGCATTTTGCCTAATATTTCTCTTTTCACCCTTTATTCCATTACCATACCCGGTGATGCTCAGGGGTTACTCCTGGCTCTGCACTCCGGAATTACTCCTGGCGATGCTCATGGGACCGTAGGGATGCCGGAGATTGAACTTGGGTTGGCTACATGCAAGGCAAACACCCAACACGCTGTACTATTGTTCTGGCCACCCACCGCCTTTTTCTTAAATACTTAAAACAAGTGTGTGTGTGTGTGTGTGTGTGTGTGTGTGTGTGTGTGTGTGTATGCCATGATTTACAATTGTGTCCATGCTACATTTTCAGGCATACGATGTTCCAACACCAACCCTACAGCCAGTGTCCCCTCCTCAGAGCCTGCCTCCTTAATGGGCATATAGTTGGTTGCTTTAGAAATATCTTTTTTTGAGATATCAGGATTTACAATCCTGTGAATTATACTTCTCATATACACATCATTCCAGCACCATCCTCCACCAGTACCCTGGTGCCAGTTCACTTTTCTCCCTTGAAAACATAGTTCTGTGAACAAAATATCCAGTTCCTTTGAATTCGGCCATTTGCTTCTTTACTAAGTTTCTGTATATCCCACATATGTGAGAGACTTTTATTAGAAATTTTTATTGTGAAGGTGGTGACACTTGTGCACATGTAAATGAGGAAGACAAAGTTCCTGTAATTCCACAAAATTGTAAATCAATGATAAGTGGATACATTTGCCCCCACAAATTGTCTTTTGTGTTTTTTTTTTTTGCGTTTGCTTTTTGGGTCACACCCAGCGTTGCACAGGGGTTATTCCTGGCTCGTGCACCCAGGAATTACTTCTGGCGGTGCTTGAGGGACCATATGGGATGCTGGGAATTGAACCTGAGTTGGCCGCATGCAAGGCAAATGCCTTACCCACTATGCTATTGCTCCAGCCCCCCAAATTGTCTTTTTCTTTTGTACAAGTATGTCACTGTCACTGTCCTCCCGTTGTTCATCGATTTACTTGAGTGGGCCCAGTCTCCATTTTGAGACTTGTTGTTACTGTGTTTGACATATCGAATACGTCACAAATAGCTTGCCAGGCTTTGCCGTGCAGGCAAGATACTCTCGGTAGCTTGCCAGGCTCTCCGAGAGGGGCGGAGTAATCAAACCCGGCTCGGTCAGGCTGGCTGCGCACAAGGCAAATGCACTACTAGCTGTGCTATTACTCCAGCCCTATAAATTTAAAATTTTAGTCATATGAACAATTCTTTGCTGATACATTAAAACATTTACATAAATTCTACAAATATACAGTTAGTAAAAGTGAGAGAGGAGAATTAAGAATTTAAGGTGAAATCTGAATAGGCCTACAAAAGTATAAGAATATATTTTATTCTTAATGGAAACACTGGCTTTTATGGTAGAAAATACTATATTATAGATAAGGCTTAAGAATTTTCATTAATAAGTAAAAGATTATAATAAAAATCTCTGCAGATGTAAAAGAAAAAACCCACCTGAATAGACATAGAACATTCAATATAAATGAAACATTAATTTGTAATTGAAAAAATATAAACTCCCTTAGCACGCTAAGAATAAACAGACCTTTCTTCCTTAATTGACAAAGTGCTTAGAAGTTTGTCTTGTCTCTGAGGGTTTTTTTTTTTTTTTTGAGTGGGTCTTCATCGAGCTCCAGGCTTATTCCTGGCTCTTTGCTCTGGGATCACTTCTGGGGGGATTGGGGGCCCATATGCAGGGCCAGATCCCCCCACCCCCGACTTGTAAGACCTTAATCCCCTGTACTATTTCTCTGGCTCTGTTTTGTCTTTTAAAAAGAAGCTCCTGGAGACTGGATAGCACAGCGGGTAGGGTGTTTGCCTTGCACATGGCCAACCCAGTTTCAATTACCAGCATCCTATATGGTCCCCCGAGCACCGCCAGGAGTAATTCCTGAGTGCATGAGCCAGGAGTAACCCCTGTGCATCGCTGGGTGTGGCCCAACCCCCCTCCCAAAAAAAAGCTCCATTAACACTGTCACAAAATTGGTTTCAAGTCTCTGAAATGCTTAAGCTGCTCCCTGTCCACGTTGCTCAGTACTGTTCCTTCAGATCTGAGTGACAGTCGACCTCCACAGTGTCTTCCTTGGTGAGCTGTTCATTGCACCGAGGGTTTTGATTCTGCAGTGAATGTCAGTCATGACAGTCTCTGCCTCTTGACTGAATTGTTTAATTTTTTCACATTTAACGTGATTATGCTCTGGTTGTGCCGGCCTCTGTGTATTACTTTTTGTTTTCTTTGTCTCATAGACTTTTGACCCCTTGTTTTTATTTTTTCACTGTCTTTGGCAATAAGTGCATATTTTTCTAGTGTTACATTGTATTTTTATTCACCCTCCCCCCAGTGTCACATTTTAATTTAATGATTTTAAATTAGTTTTGGAATTGTTTTTTCAGTGGCTTCTCTAGGGCTTATTTGTTTTATCAGAATCTACTTCACATTTATGTGAAATTGATGCCAGTGAGAGAGAAACTTTACTCCCAGATATCTCTATCCTTACCTTCCCCTTTTCAGACTCTCAGAGTTATGAATGTTATACCATCACGATGACTCTACTGTAAGCTTAGTACACATGTTATTGTTACTTCCGGTGTTTCAGTGTCCTTTAAAGATTATTGAGGAGAAAGGGAAGCAACTACATAATTAAAGAGTTGGCTCTCAGCATTCTATTTACTATTTCCGATTTTCTTCACTTATTGCTGTGGATTGGAGTTACTATCTGGTATCAGTTTTTATTCACCTACTTTCTGCTTTTGTTGTCACACATGCTGATTGCCATGTAATATATATAACCTAATTGTTTTGCATGTGTTTTATACAGCTGTTCTTTAAATCAGCTCAGAAAAAAGGGAAAAGCTGAATAATCAGTTTTCTCTCTCTCTTTTATTTTTCTTTTTGGGTCACACCCAGGTTACTCCTGGCAGTGCTCGGGGGACCATATGGGATGCTGGGGATCGAATGGGGGTTAGCCACGTGCAAGGCAAACACTCTACCCGCTGTGCTTGCTGGTTTTGTTCTTCTGTCAGTCCAGATCTACTGTTGATGCACTGCAGTGAACTTTTAATTTCAGTTGGTTAAAAAAAATCCCCGAAATTTATTTTGATATCCATTATTGTGCTGGGCTTTTATTTTCAGCTCTTTCCCTTGGACATCAGTTGTTGGACAGTGTGATCCGACTGGGGTTGGGCCTCTTCGGAGTCGGAGGCGCCAGCCTGTTGGACAGACTCGGGAGCAGTGTTGGCGTGGAATGGGGAGCTGGGCGCTCCTGCTGTAGCCCCGTTTGAAGCCGGAGCTCTGTGTGGTTGTGTTTGTGTACTGTGTGTGTGTTTGTGTATGATATGTGTGTAATGAGTGGTGTGTGTGTTTGTGTACATGTGTATGGTTTGTGTACGGGGTGTGTTTGTGTGTATGTTGAGTGTGTATTTATGGTATGTGGATGGTGTGTGTGTGTAATGTGTATTTATGGTGTGTGTATGGTGTGTAATGTGTGGTGAGTGGTGTGTTTGTGTGGTGTTGTGGTGTTGTGTATGGTTTGAATGGTGTTTGTGTGAGCATATGTATGGGGTGTGTAGTGTATATGTAATGTGTATTAATGGTGTGTGTGTGTGTGTGTGTGTGTGTGTGTGTGTGTGTGTGTGAACTCTGTGCTGCCATTACATGCTCCCACCACTATGGATCTTACACACCCCCAGAGCTGGGGGGCTTGGGAGTGCTTCCAGTGGCTGATGCCCACAGTAGGTCTCAATCCTGAAAAGCTGGGGATAATGGTGCTATCCTTGACTGCCCTGTTCATGGGATCAGCTCTTCCTGTGGTGCAGCTTTTGCAGGAAAGGGCAGTTGTGTGCTTCACCCCATCCCCCCTGCGCGCCCCCAGGTCCAACTCCCCCTTTGTTGTGGAAGCTGGGGTAAGGGGGCCCGCCTTGCTGCCCCCTCCTGCTGCTGACTGCTCTGTGTACCCTTCTGCAGCCCCAGGCTGTATGAGTCAGCTGCCTGGAGTGTCTCGGGGAGGAGAAGGGGCTTTCAGGTGCTCAGTGGGTTCTGTGAGGGTCTAAGGTGTAGTGGTGCTGGGGGTTACCCGGATACCCTCATGGTGCTCGGGGTGCCAGGCCTACACCTTGTGGTGCTTGGTGGGTGAGGTGTGGTGCTCTCGGCCTGCACCCAGTGATGCTGGGGACCATGCTGTGTAGGGGGCCGATTGGGGTCTGCTCCATGCGTGCGCCTCAGCCCCCGGACTATCTCACTTGCCCATGGAACAGCTCCCAGGAGCTGGGGGCTGTGGCACCGCCCCTTGGCTGCTGAAATCATTTTTTCCTGGAAGCTGGACCACTGGTGAGTGGGGTGGGGTATCAGCCCTGTTTCCTGATTTCCCGCCAGCTCTTTCATCCATCTCCAGAGCCTTTAATGTCGGCACTAATTTTGATGAGCTGAATAACCACCCATCGGGAGAGAGAACCCTCAGTCCACCATTCCAAGGCTGCGTGTTTTGACTCGGGGATGCTGCCTGCTGTTCCGGGAGGAAGTGGAGTCGTCCTTGGTGTTGCTAAGGGACACGGAGCTTAGGGATGGTGGAGTTTAGGGGTGACGCCTGCAGCTCTCTCTTCCCCGGCAACCCCCTTTTTTCTTTCCCCTTAGAGATGCAAACAGATTCTGCCTTTCTTTTTCCTGTGAGAACGTGTCTCCAGGACAGTTTGATCTCAGGGTTCTTGGATGATCTGAGTCTCGATTGTACTCGCTGTGATGTCACTCTTAACAGTAACCTGTCTTTCCCTCCATCTTCCTCGGAATTTCTGTTTGGAAATGGAGACTGCTTTTTAGCCCATAGTTCTCATGTGCTTGAAAGGAAAAGGAAAAATAATTATCAAATTTAACATAGTAAATTATAGTGCTTACTCACAAATAGTAATATAATTAAAAGGCATTTTTTTCTCCCTCTGTATGCCCTTACATTCTTCTTTGACTATTAAAAAAAAACTGCAATCTTTTCTAAATACACAGTAATCTCTTAGCAGGCAAAGATCATAAGATCATATTTTATTAATTGTTGAATAATTGCATCTCCCACTGTGCCAAGGTTTGCAACTGCCTGGTAAATCTATTGAATTAAAGTTAATTGACTATACCAAAAGCCCTATTACAATCTACTAAATGGGGTCCAGAAAATTTATTTCGGTAAACTGGGGTGTGTCTGTCCTGAGCGTGAGGGTCGCAGCTTGGGTGAAGAAGGTGGCAGGTGCTGATGTCTGACTCTCAGCCGTAGCTGTCCTGCCAGGTTCCGTCAGTGGCAGGGGAAACCCCCCCTTACATGCTGTGGTATAATGGGGACATTGGCCCTCAGATCTTTTAGCGAAGTTGACTTCCTTGATCTGAGCAGAAGAGAGGAGGCTGAGATTGGGAAAGTCTTTGGATGCACATTCCCTGGATGGGACTCTGCTCTCCTCCACTCTCGGGGGGGTGGGCTGGGCTGGGGGCTGGCGGTGCTCAGGGCTTACTCCTGGCTCTGTGCTCAGGGATTGCCACTACAGTGCCTGGGGGATTGTAGATGGTACCAGGGATCAAACTGGACTGAGCTGTGTGCCGGGCCAAAGCCTTAAGCCCTGGACTGTCTCTCCAACCCTCTGTCTCTAAGCAGTCTCTGGACTCCATCTCCTTTTAATAATGGAGGCTCGTGGAAGGAAAGGGGGGGCGCTAATGGCCAGTTATGTCTTTTTGTGGTCATGGAATCCATTATTCAAACTGAGATGAAAAAAGGAAAATTCTTTTATTCTCATCGTTCTCATACTACTGAAGCATTATTTCTATTTAGAGGTAATTTAAAAATATTTACTAACATAGAATCTTTTATTTATTAATTTTTGGCTCTCCGAGAGGGGTGGAGGAATCGAACTCAGGTTGGCCATGTTGGCTGCGTGCAAGGCAAATGCCCTACCGCTGCCAGGTGGTATTGGATATAAACAACAGCAAGTGGAGTTGTGGGCATGAGTAGGGACTGTCGACCTAGAAGGTTGAATGAGCAAGCAGAAAATCTATGATGTAGAGGTGGAGGTCAGGCATGCAGGGTGCTGGGTCTGTCAGGGGGAGAAGAATCTACCTCTGGTTCCAAACAGGAGATGTCAGCTGGGACGTTATCCTCACCTGAAAGGTTGAGGGAACTAGCAGATGATTGCAATGTGGAGGTGTATCTGCTGAGATGGCAGGGTTGGGTGTCTATCCTTATATGTTGATTGCTCCTTACAGGTTAGGAACTTTACATAAACTTGATCTGATTGCCAACATCAGAAAAACTAAGCAGGGAATGATTCTAGAGTGTTGGTTTGAAAATAAGAAGATAGCATTCAAACATATCCCAATTTCACCTCTGGCTCACTTGAGAAAATTTCCCTGTTACCTTAGTACTCAAACTGTGGCAGCAACATCAATATCATATGGAAGCTAGAT
Organism: Sorex palustris; assembly: GCA_028565675.1. NCBI lineage: Eukaryota > Metazoa > Chordata > Mammalia > Eulipotyphla > Soricidae > Sorex > Sorex palustris. The sequence goes on from JAOXYA010000001.1 coordinate 93,577,404, forward strand.
GAGAATGCAAACTCTCAACTTGTCTCCAGAACTAGATCCTAAAGAGGAGCAGGAAGAATCAATCTGTCATATCAAGTTACCTACATCATTACTGATACTTACTCAAGCCAGAAAATCACTACTACATTAGTGGTACAAATATCAGAACATATATATAGATATATGTTATGAAAATAAGAAAAAAACTAGACATCAGCATATTTATGAGAGAAGAAAAATATATTACTAGCACTGTAGCACTGTCCTCCTGTTGTTCATTGATTTGCTCAAGCGGGTCCAGTAAAGTCTCCATTGTGAGACTTTGTTATTACTGTGTTTGGCATATCGAATACGCCACAAGTAGCTTGGCAGGCTTTGCCATGCGGGTGAGATACTCTTGATAGCTTGCAGGGCTCTCCGAGTGGGACGGAGGAATCGAACACACGTACAAGGCAAACGCCCTACATACTCTGGTTTATCTTCAGACCGCATAAATCTTTCACCTTTTACTAAAGATTTTTGTAAAGAGGACAATATTACTAGGATGGCAAAAATTTATAAAGCAGTTGAATTCCCTTGAAATCCAAGAAGTTTGAGTTACTCACTGAACATCACATAGCTTATTAGAAATTTAAACTAGCAGGAATTTCAAAAACATTGATTTTTGTAATTGGTTTAGAGTAACCAATGAGAATAAAAGTAAAAATTTAGCAAAAATTCAAAATAGGAAATTATTTAAAATGATAGACATTACTGAATAACCTCAGGAAGGATTTCTCCGGCAAAGGGAATGCAATTTATGTTTTTGCTGTACTAAATCATGCTTATTTAATTCACTAAGTTAGCATAAGTGGGTTAAACTTTAATAATACTAGAAAACTATTTTTTGCATGATAATTCTGTTAAGAGCACAGCTGAGACCTATCTTCTTTCTCTGTTGATGTTTTTTTTAATCAGGCAAGAAATCACTATGGTAATTATAGAAGAGAAAAATATAAACAAGTAAATGTTTATTATATTTTGGGTTCTCTCTTCTGTGGACATTACCCCACTGGGACACACATCTCCTTCACATTGTAAGAGTGACTTACTTCTTGATTACTAGGTCAAGGGCTTTTCCATTCCTCTTTGGGTGATGATGGAAATGAAGATGACTTAGGTTGTCTAATCTCAAGCTTTGGGCTTCTAATAATGGAGTGAATACTAAATATACTCTATGATGAAAAACCAAACTCTAAAATTATAACATTTCTTTTGCTGTTTAGAAAGTATGATTTTAAGCATTTAAATAAATGTTTTTAAAATCAAAAGCCTTTGGTGAGACATTTCAACATGTGATAAGCTAATTATCGGGAAAAGTGACTGATGTAAAGTGACCAGTTAGAGTGGGGTTGCAAATTTGCAAAGTTCCTGGGTAAAGGAAGGAGATGTGACCAAGGAAGCTGGCCTGTACTGTTGGAAAGAATGTGTTTGCCAATGTAAAATCTGGGAATAGTTTGAAAACAGAAAAAAAATGTCAGTCACAGTAGCAGAATCTGACAAAGCAATGTACTCGTGGTACTACCTTGTTTCTAGTGGCCAGGTGTAAATTTTAGGCTCCCCTTCTCTGTTGTTCTTTATTTCGAATTTCAATTGTTGAAATTTGTAGTTTTATACACTTAGAATGAAGAATCTTCAATGCAGAATTGTGACTCTTTATCTATGGTACAGTTTTTGTCATTGTGAATTAGCAGCAACAAAGTTCCTTTGGATTTTATTAATTCATACAAATTTCCTTAGATAGGAGTTTCTGGGTTTCTGGACTTCTGAAAGGAGTCCCTAGGTTTGAGAGTCAGTGAGACGCCTGAGGCGGCACAGTCCAGATCAGGCCTGTTAATCAGAAAGGAGGCAGCAGGTACCAATAGGAAAAGGTGACTTTCGGGGTTGTTTCTCCAAAGCCAGCTAGTAAGCGCAAGGTTTTGTTTCATTTTGCCTTGTGAAGTGGGACAGAGAAACAGTTATGAAGCATGGTGAGAGGGAAAGTGTTCCAACAGGTAGGTAGTGGGAGAGGGAGAGCTGACTCTCAGCCTGGGAGCTAAAGAGCACATTCATGAGGCGATGCTGGGGCCCGGGCACAAGCGCCCCAGCTGTTCAGGTGAGATGGACTACAAGATGCCAGTGGTCATATATTACACAGGGAAAGGCACCTGGAAGCAAATGAAGATATGAATAACTTTACTACCTATGACAGGTAGATCATGCGTCTGACAGACAACTTTATTTGCAAAGCAATCTGCAGTCTCCTCACACTCCATGCAGTTCTCTCAAGGCTAGGGGAGAGAACAGAGGACATCAAATCTGAGTGTTTTTTCTGGATAGTAGGGACAGGTATTAAAGTTCAGAGGGTTATACATTCTTAGTCCTTAAATGATTGAAAATTATTGGGGCTGGAGTGATAGTACAGCAGGTAGGGCGTTTGCCTTGAATGAGGCCGACCCGGGTCCAATTCCCAGCATCTCATATGGTCCCCCGAGCACCACCAAGAGTAATTCCCGAACTCAGAGCCAGGAGTAATGCCTGAGCATCGCCGGGTATGACCCAAAAAGCAAAAATAAATAAATAAATATGATTACTGAAAATCATTATTATTTTGCCTGCTGGAGCAAAACCTGGCAGTGCTCAGGGCTTACTCCTGGCTCTGTGCTCAGGGTCACTCCTGGAGGTGCTAAGTGAATCATATAATGTGCTGAAGATAAAACCATATCAACTGCATTCCTCTTGTCTTCCCTGCCATATTCCTAGGTCCTATCCTTATCCTTCCACTCCCTTTCCTTTCCTTTCCTTTCCTTTCCTTTCCTTTCCTTTCCTTTCCTTTCCTTTCCTTTCCTTTCCTTTCCTT
>JAOXYA010000001.1:93612495-93627842 GCA_028565675.1 Sorex palustris
TTTTGGGTCACACCTGGCGATGCACAGGGGTTACTTCTGGCTCTGCACTCAGGAGTTACTCCTGGCAGTGCTCAGGGAACCATATGGGATGCTGGAAATCGAACCTGCGTCAGCCACATGCAAGGCAAACCCGCTGTGCTATCTCCAGTCCCAGAACATCATTATTTTAAAAGAATGAAATATTTATCTTTTTTCTTTAATTGAATTTAAAATAGTATCTCAAAGTATTTTAATTTCATCCTAAAAATTCTTTTTCTAATTCAGCCAATTAGAAATTCTTTCTACCTATCTTTGCCAAAGAAACAAGCACAACATATTAAGCTCATTAAACATACTATATAGATCAAAAGCACAACCGTCTTTTCATTAGCAGTTAATCCAGAGAAAAATATAAGATTGATTAGTAATAGATATGTCTAAAATAGTCTGAAATATGTGTGTGTATGTGTGTGTATAGTTGCTTTTTAATTTAAAATCAGTAAAAGTTTTTTGTTGTGCTTTAGACTTGCTTAGAGACATGACTGATGGTTCTCAGTTGATGAGTTGTAGTCAACTTGTGAACTAGGCACAAAAAAATACATATTTTCTATAAAGTTTAATAGAATGTTGTTTCTTCTTATTAACCTTTTGTGTTTTTTTCTGATTTTTAGTTTTAAGCTTTGTATTTTCTATTCATTGCACAAAGGGTTTTTGTCGTTGTTAATACTACTGGTGTGTATTTGTTCTGTGGTTAATAAAAAGGGGCTTACCAAATTAATACCTGGAAAAAAATAAGGATGTTTATGTTGTCTGTCACCATTTGACAATCATAACCTGTTCTTTTTCTAAGGCCGTAATAGACAGTGATTTTGCACTCAGTTCTCACACATAAAAGCTTCAGAGTGGAATTCCCTACAGATTGTGATGAGGCTGAACTCAGTGCTCACCTATCAAAAGGAAACGTTTCGTAGAAGATATTGGTGAAAAGACACACTTCACCAAACTGTGCTTTGCTCAGTCCGCAGAGTTTGCCCAACCTAAAGCAGTTTAACTTGCCTTTGTAATTTAGCAGCATAGACAAAGAAATTTCAGATATGCTAGTTAAATTCAGGTTGACCGCCAGTTACTTAGAATAGGTACTATTCTCGAAAATCAGAATAATCCCAAGCATGGGACAGGGTGGTGGAAGTGACAAAACTTCTCCTTTAAGGTAAAATTAGGATGAGCATTACCCTTCCTGTGAAGAAGGGAATTAAGTGGGTTGATGGATCGATGCTTTCCGGTGCCTCACCTTTCCGGTTCCATCCTGGAGAACTCGGAAATCACCTGGACACTCATGGTCTAGTGGTGAGAAATGCCCATCTGACCGTGTCCTTCTCTGCTCTGCAGCCCAGTGGCTCCCCCTCCAGTTTCTCCCCCATTTAGCTGATTGGTATCTGCTAGCTTCCCCCCCCCCCCAACAACAACAACAAAATCCTGCTCTGTCTAGGCCAGAAAAATCTCTCCGCTCCATAACCTAACATCTGCTTTCTATCTTTTTTTTAATCTTTCCCTTTTGGGTCATACCCAGCGATGCACAGAGGTTACTTCTGGCTCATGAACTCAGGAATTACTCCTGGCGGTGCTCGGGGACCATATGGGATGCTGGGAATTGAACCCAGGTCGGCCGCATGCAAGGCAAACGCCCTACCCGCTGTACTGTCACTCCGACCCCTAACACCTGCTTCCTAATTTCCAGCTCAGTGCCAATAACCAGAGTTAGTTTTGTGAGAATCATGAGGACCATGAACTGTATAACATGTCTGTTACAGGGTGGGAGTGGGGGGTACGTGTCCTGAGCAGCAGATCTCACTCTGGCATTCAGATCTAACACAGGGGCAGGAACGACGGCTCAGAGGCCTGGCGCCCAGGCCTTGCACGCGAGGGGCCTGGGTTCCATCCCCAGCCCCGCATGGTTTCCCCAGAGCACTGCTGGCAGCAATCCCCAAGCACCGTAGCACGGTGCCAGAAAAGCAAACATGTCCCAGGGACCCTTGTCTTCATATGCTGCATGGGAACACATATGTAACAGTCAGACCCTTCTTCGGTGTAAAGATTGGCTCTCGATACCTGCATCCTGCACTCATTCCACTCTCTGCGGGGTGCTAAGGCGCAGTGCTGTGGATAAGGAAGCCACGTGTATAATTAGGGGCCCAAGAGTTCATTCAGGCAGCTGGGGCGATAGTACAGCGGGGAGGGCGCCTGCCACGCATGCAGCCAATCCAGGTTCCATCCCTGGCATCCCGTATGGTCTCCTGAGCCAGGAGTAACCCCTGGAGCACTGCCAAGGGTGACCCAAAAACCAAAAAGGAAGAAAAAAGGAAAACCAAGAGTTCAGTCTGTCGCCCAGGTGACACGGCAGCTCAAGGACAGGCGGCTGGAGAGAGAGAGAGAGAGAACAGCAGGCAGGGCACTGCTCTTGCACAAGGCCATGCCCCATTTGGTCCCCCAGCCAGGAGTGATCTCTGAGTGCAAACAGGTGTGGCCCCCCAATCCAGCCAACCAGCCCCAAATCCTTTTTTGTATGTTTGGAACACAAGTAACTTCTTCCTTCTGTAGCTTTCCATTCGGTTTAAGGCTGCAAGGGAAAGAAGTCTGGAAGCAAGGCTCTGTTCTGCCTAGGGACTGGCTTCCCGTCCCTGTGGGACTCTCCTGTCCCCAGGGATGATGGCGCCAGCATGCTGCTTTGCCCCTTCCCACCCTTTCCCTGTTCCTGTTCCTCTCCCTGCCTTGCACCCGGCACCAGGCATGCAAGCAGGGCTTGGACTTCTACCCAGGAACCCATGCCCCCGGGCCCTCTTTTCCTGTTGCCTTTTAAAGAATCAGTGTACTTTTAAGATCAGAGGTGGGTAGGTGAGAGTCCCAGAGAGGAACAGGAACAGACACTCGGTGTGTCTTGTCATCACGTTCCCGATGGGGGGGCCAGAACAGAGCTCTGGACCCTGGCCTCCCGCACCTTACCCACAGCTCTGGCTGTCTCGGGGAACTCACAGCTGCGGAGTGGGGAGCAAGTTGAGGGTAGGGGGGCTCATGGTGGCGGGAGGAGAGCCCATTGTTACAGAAAAGTGTTATTTCTGGGAGTTTCCGCTTTAATTTAGTGAACTTGCTATGTACCTAAATGGAGGGGACTGTGAATTAAGGGAGGCGACAGTTCCGCCACTGAACCATGGATGCGGGCCTGAAGAATATGCTTCATCAATCCTGAAAACTTTTTTTTTTCTTTCTTTCTTTCTTTTTTGTTTGCATAGTATGAACCCAGAGGACCTGGTCGGCCCTTGTACCAAAGAAGAATATCCTCTAGCTCAGTGCAGCCTTGTTCTGAAGAAGTGAGCCCTCCTCAAGACGGTCTTGCTCAGCGGAAAGAGCTTCAGGACCACGAGAACCCGCCTCCTTTTAGCTTCTCATCCCCAGAGTCCTGGGCCAACACCACCTCATCTTCCCCCTACCAGAACATTCCGTGCAATGGATCGAGCAGGGCGGCTCAGCACAGAGAGTTGATAGGTAAGACCAGAGCTGGTAGGTAGTGGGAATGACACTTTCAGCTACTCAGCTCCTGGGTATTGGCACAGGTTTTTCTTCTTCTTCTTCTTCTTCTTCCTCCATTCCTGCCCATCTGTATTATCTTTGAGCATGAGTCAGTGCTCACAGCTCTGCAGATGAGCCTCGGAAATGATTGATGCCATGTTTACAGACGGTGCACTCTTCCTGCATTTGGAAATGTATTCTTTTGACCCGGGAGAAGTCATGGGATTAAAAACCTTTCTAGGGGCGAGGGAGATGGTGGTAATGATGATGATGATGATGATGATGATGGTGATGATGATGGTGATGATGATGATGAGGGCTTTGTCCTACCCCCAGCACCACATGAGTTTCCCCCTCCCCCAACATACACACATACATCCCACCAGGAGGAAACCCCTCACCCCACCACCACCACCCCCCAAAAAAAATTAAAACCCAACTATTTCTAAATAGATCACATTCCCTTTGCTTAGGACAGTTTTCCTTTTCTGTGTTTTGTTTTTTCTGCAGGGGCAGAGGTGAATAGTGAGAACGATATTAGTTTTTTTTTTTTTTTTAAGAATTTATTGCCAGCTAAGCTGTTGACAGTTTTCTATGTGATAAGAGTTCAGCCGTAAGATAAAGCAATCAAGATAAAGGTTTTTGAGTTTTAGGTATTTTGTGTTTGTTTCTCATTTTCTAATCAACTGAGAAATTTAAGGCCACAGAAGAAAAAAAAACTGGCATAGAAAAGCATGGCTTTGAACAGTTGAAAGGCTCTCGTATCACGGGAAATCTAAAATGTTCCACTGTAGCCTTGAATGCACTTTTATCTTTGTTCTGCCCTCTTCCCCCCTCCCCCTTTTTTTTCAATGTAGAATGTAAAAGTCAAATAATATTATTTGAGTTCTCAAATCCGTAACCCTCTCTTTGTGGGTGATAAATGTTGATCTTTGTGAACAGGCCTGGGATCTCTGGCGAATTTCTGCCCTGCTGGTAGCAACCTTTGTTTGAAATTAATTTTTTCATCTTTAGAATGTGAATCCATTGCTCTGTAACACTGACTGTGTGCAGACATGCGTCTTTTTAGAGCCATAGCTATGGAAGGGACATACATGAAAAAGATGATGGGCTGGTTTCTGGCCAGAGATATTGTTATTTTAATCTTCAAACATTCCTAATGCCTGCTCTGAGTAGGCTTCTGTATTTTGTCTGGGGTCTCTGTCAAATTACTGTTATTAGTTGTTATTCTTTTTTTTTTTGCTTTTTTTTTTTTTTTTTTTTTGCTTTTTCGGTCACACCTGGTGATGCACAGGGGTTACTCCTGGCTCATGCACTCAGAAATTACTCCTGGCAGTGCTCAGGGGACCATACGGCCATACGGAAATTGAACCCAGGTTGGTTGCATGAAAGGCAAATGCCCTACCCACTGTTCTATCACTCCAGCCCCTTAGTTATTATTGTTTGTTTTTTGAGCCTGGTCCTGTGCTCCTTGCAGGGCTCAGGGTCCCCTCTGGCCTGCTGGGGATGGAACTCTCATTGACTGCATTCTAGGCAAGTGCCCTACCCACTGGCTCTCTGTCAGATTGTTGTATTTCATAAGAAACATCTAAGTTAAAACCAGATGTTACTTTTTTTGTTGTTTATTTTTAAAATATCATTTTTTTCCTCCTTTTGGGAGGGGGGGTAGAGCAGCACTCTACGCAGCAGTGCTCAGGGCTTTCTCCTGGCCCAGTGCTCAGGGATCACTCCTGGCAGTGCTAGAGATCGAACCTGGGCCAACCAGGTACAAAGCAGAATTCCTACCGGGTGTACCTTCTCTCTGCCTACCCCCATCTAGTTTTTAAGGCATTTTATTTTACTTTGAGAAAAAAATGTTTATTTTGGTTTTTGAACCATACCTAGCAATGTTCAGGGCTGCTCCCAGCCCAGCGTTTAGGAGCCGTGTGGCAGTGGGGGTCGAGTCCAGGCTCCGTGCGTGCAAAGCCAGGCAGCCCGCGCCCTTTGAACAATCTCTCCGGCATCCCTACTGAATTTTGGGAAATTCTTTTAGCCAAAGTCGGTAAAAATGCAACGTGAATTAATAAGGTGCAGAATTCCTGAATGAGTACCCCCAAACAGAAGTCATTTACAGCATCTTCTCCCCAGATATGAAATTAGTATTTCCTTCTTAGCTTGGAGACACCTTGTAGTACCTTGTTGCGATCAGATGAAAAACACAGGGGAATTTGTACGTAAACACCAGTGATCAGAGAAATGCAAGTTGACCATTAGCAAGGTCCTTATTGGTAAAAGTTAAAACCTCCAGTGTTGGGCTTGGGGAGGGAAAGAGGCAACTGTCCTTGCTGTGTGTGACTCAACCCTGTCTTCCTGCAGGGATGTTTGACCACTGACCAGCATCTCGGATTGGGCAAGCACCCAGGGACCACCCAACCATTATTCTTCTAGACATTCGTCCTTAGGGAATAGTCAGGAACATAAAAGATTTTTCTGTAACAACATCATAGTCTACAGAAGTCAAAAATGATAACCCAAATTTAAAATGAAGAGTCATTTAAATGACTTAGGAAGTTTTCTGCATGATATGTCATAGGAAAACAAAACTATACCAAGGCCCGTTATACAGGGATATAAATGACTGGTTTCCTTTTTTTCTTTTTTTTCTTCTTTTGTTTTTCACCTTCCTGTCATTTTAAGTTATTTTAGATGAATATGCACTCTGATTATAATCCAGATACTGTGTTAATTAAATGCTTAAGAAATTGAAAGCAAAAGCAGCGTGAAGGCTGCCTGTGGTGCTGCTGGCCACGTGACCCGGAGGCCAGGTTCTAGAAGGACCTGGGAAGGACCAGAGAGATAGGATGGGTTGAGGCACTTGCCTGGAGCACTCGCCTGCCCAGATATGTCCCCGCCGAGCACTGCCAGGAGTGAGCTCTGAGCACCACCAGGCGAGGACCAAAAACCCAGAGGGAGAGGAGAGAGGAGGGAGAGGGAGGAGCTGGGAGAGAGGGGAAGAGGAAAGAAGGACGCTGGCTTGGAAATTGTTCTCTGTTCCCACAGTGCTGGGGGTTAAGTCCAGGGCTTCTCAGCACAGGGCAAGGGCTCTGCTCAGTTACACCCCCAGGCCACAGGTTCTTCTTGTTGTTGTTTATTTTTTGTTTGGGGGTGTCTCTCCTGGCAGTGCCCTGGGGGATCTGGTCCTGAGGCTCAAACCTGGGCCTCCTACATGCACTTAACTAACCCCAGCTCTCTTGGCATCCCTAAAAATCCTCAGACTTTCTCTCCATCCCTAAAGTTAGTTTTTTGTTTCTTTTTGGTGGGGAGGTGGGAGGGGTGCAGGGGCACACCTAGCTCTACTCGAGCCCTGACTCTGTGCTCAGGGATCCTTCCTGAATCCGAGTCCAGGGCATGCCAGGCCAGCGCCTGCCCGCTCGCAGGAGCCCCTTTGCTTTTCCCGGTGTCAGCTCTCGAGTCTGCCTAGGTCATTCCACCCAGTGACCCGAGAAGTGGGCTCAGCCTCAACGGGTGTGTGTGTGTGTGTGTGTGTGTGTGTGTGTGTGTGTGTGTGTGTGTGTGTGTGTGTGAAGCGGCCTGTCCCTCTGGACGCCGTGCCAGGGTGTCTCCGGGGCTGGCCGACCTCCCCCCCCCCCCATCCAATCCGTGTCACTGTTCTCTGCTTTGTAGCTCCGCCCAAGACTGTCAAACCCGCCGAGGATCCGCTGAAGTCCGAGACGCTGGACGTGGCCAGTCCCTTCAACTATAACGTGCTGCAGCGCCTCGGCCAGTTCCCCCCGCTCATGCCCCACAAGCAGCTCGTGGAGTCGGCCAGCAGCAGCGGCCAGCAGAGCGCGGCGCCCGGCAAGCCGGCCATGTCCTACGCCAGCGCCCTGCGCGCGCCCCCCAAGCCCAGGCCCCCGCCCGAGCAGGCCAAGAAGGGCAGTGACCCGCTGGCCCTGTTCCAGGAACTCAGCCTGGGCAGCGCATCGGGCGGCAGCGGCTTTTACTCCTATTTTAAATGATCACTTCTTTTCTTTTCTTTTCTCTCTCTTTTTTTCCTTTTTTTTTCTTTTTTTGTTTTCTGCCAGGGTGGACGTTTTCATTTCTGTTTGTATCCATAGAGTTAAGCTAGCTGGACCTCACCTGTAGATGCGCCTTCTTCTCCTTCGTTTTCATATTAAATCTGTTTCTCACTTAATTGCTTTGCTGCTAGTCTTGCAACTAATTTTTTAAGAGTATATTCCATTATTTTGCATTTTCAACGTGATGGAATTTTGACAGCTTTTATGTAGAATAAAAAAAATATTTTTAAATTTGTGTATTGTTACATATGTTTGCATCAAGCTAGCAGCTAAGAGGTTAATTGTGCAACTATGAAAAAAAAACAAGAAAAAAGTTTGTCTAAAATGTATTTAAAAAGAAAAAAATTGTAAGTAGCATTTACATTTATTCAATAATATTACCATTCGCTGGGTTTCTGTACCAGAAATGGCCAGTTGATGTACAAATGTATGTTATTTTTGCTTAAATTCATTTAAAAAATTTTTTAAAATAAAGGGGCAGCATCTTCTAAATACTTTAAGTTTTATCAGCTGTTATTTTTGGTGACAGGATGCTGCATTCTAAAACTTTTGTAGTTTTAGACCAAGTGTGACGTCCTGGAGGTCACTCGCCTCGTGTTGCTTTGGGGCAAGCTCTACTTGCAGCTTGTTTTCAACAGAATTTGATAGTGTTTCTTTCTATTTCTTCTTCTTTTATTTTATTTTTAAAAAAAAAATCATGAAGCTGAAAAACTTTTAGGATTGTTGGTGCTTAGTAGACTTGATAACTATTTTAAAAATGCGTGAATTTAGTAAAATCCTCCCCCCCCCCACTATGCATGTATAAATGTTCGTAATTTGGCTTTTACCCACTCCCCAGCCCCTCCAGTGGTATAAAGAATCGTGCCGCTTTAAAGATTTTTTTAATTTCCCCCTCCTCCGGTATAGTTTTGGTACCTGATTTGATGTTTACATTAAAATGTGACATTATCCATGACAGTTCACATATTTTGCTAACTTTTTTGTTAGAGGAACATAATTAATTCCGAAGAAAAAGAATGTCAAAATCTATTTAAATCTGGGGCAAAAAGAAAAAAAACTTCCCTTGTTTTCATGTCTTGATTCCCCTAAAACAACCCCACTGAACTTGTACAAAACATAAAATGTCAATGGCTCTCAACTCTTCTGTGGTCTAAGAATGGTTTCAAATGGACTTTGGTGGAATCCTAATGGTCAGCATTTACCCTCTTCAAAATTACCGTGTGGTCTTGTAACTGTTTGGAAACGATTCTCGTCCGTGCTGCCCTCCCGATCTAGCAATACTACCCTCCTGCTTCAGAGAGACCTGGAGACAACGACAGAGCCTTGAATAAAATCAGACAAGGATCTGCCAGTGGCCAGTGCACGCATGGGGCCTGGCGTTCTGTTCAGCAGTGTCTTCCTGGAGGGCCGCGTCGGAGTCCATCTGCCTGGGCTCATTTGTCCTCAGGGCTCAGGGAGAAATCAGCTCCAAACAACTGCTAGAGGCTCTGAGCTGGGTTTTTTCGGGATTGGCCGGCTCTGGGCCTCGGGGACCCTCCTTCCATCTAGGAAACGCAGTTACCACTCAGCCAGCTACAGGGCTGAAAAGGCCCTGAGCTTCAAGCTCGGCTGTGGGGCCACACAGATGGGCAGGTGTCTGGGCCTCAGACCCCAGTTGGCAGCAGAGCCCCAGGTGGCTGGGCCCCAGGTCGTGTCCCTGGGATGACAGACCTGATGTCACTTGCCAGTTTCACTCGGCCTGGTCACCAGTAAAGAAGGCAGCATTGCTGAACGTCAAGCCGGGTTGCCCTGCATTTCTGTGACCAAAACTCCAGGGCACATAGCTCAAATGGAAACGAGGCCTTCCCCCGTGAGGGGGCTGTCTCTGGAAGCATACTTCTCTCCCCCAAGATGCGTCTCCTTTCCCCGGAAGTCGATAGGACTACCACACAGGCTGGGTGCACGTTCAAAAAATTTCTTGATCCTCTGAAGTCAGAACTGTCCTCTCTTTCACTTCACCCTGTGATGAAGTCATTGCCTGAGTTGTCTGCTTCTTATACTTGAACCTTAAAAAAAAAAAAAACTAGTTTTGAAGTTATTTATATTGAAAGAAGTCATAAGCCTCCCCCCCCACCCCCTGATAGAAATGCGTCGCATTTGAGAGACACGATTGCTTATGGGAACTTGAGTGAGTATGACATCTCCCTGTCCCATCCAGTTAATTATTGGAAACAGAACATCGGAGCTTCTTACGGGTCTTTTGTCATTCTGCAGCCGGCCAGGATGGATGTTTCCATCTGGGCTTCCATCAGATTCTGGCTGGCGTGTGTTTGCATCTCTAACAAGCTTACACTCTGTCTCAGAATTGCTTCCGCTGTCTTTTTAACCTTCCTGACATCTGTTACTTCTGCCTGAAATCTTGTCACTGTGTTTGAGCACATGGTACTACAAGACTCTCTGCAGCTTTCTGTTCTCTGATGCAGGGCTTCTGTTCAAGCTGCCTGGGGGTCCTGGGGTGGTCGGAGCTGATTCCCGCACATCAGACTTTCAGAATAATATTTCTCAGACTCTCCGAGGTTCAACCCCAGAGTCAGGGTGCAACTGGGTTTCTTTGTGAACTCTGTTAGCTCTTGGCTAATACCAAGTACCACCAACTTCCTTTCCTTCCAGAACAGATTTCTTCTAAGTGAGGTTAATTGTTCCCAGGATGTCTTTCCCCTTCTTTGTTCTTTCTCTCCCTCTGACATTTGCTTTTTCTTGCCAGCACGATTTTTTAATTCATTTCTCTTTTTTAATTTCAGTGCTAACTGAAGATTTTCCTTTTTACCTGAAATTCTTTGTGTGTGTGTGTGTGATTGCGCGCGCGCGCGTGCGTGAGACTCTGTAGCGTGTACATGTTAATTTTTGAGTCCTCATCTAAAAATGGATTTTTGTTCAGCTCCAAGGAGCCTTATGGAGATATGCTCTGCGTGCTTTAAAGACCTGGCTTGCCCTTTTGGTATCTGCTTCTCCAAATTGTTACTGGTTGTGCTTTGTTTTTGATAAATCAGTAGTTAATTATTGACCACGTAAGCTAACATGACCTTCAGTTTCCTTTCCTTGGAAAGACCATCTCTGTCGGTCGCTTTGTCTGTGTGAAATAACAAGCAGGGGTGTGTGGGGGTTTGCAGAAGAGATTTCTAGATTAAGTTCAGGTTGGGTGTAAATATCAACTGGTCTTTTTCCGTTCAGAGAACTGCAGAATAAGTCGTTTCAACAGAATTCCCACTGAATAAGCATTACCCAATTCAACAGAGCCATCTCCAAGACCTATTTGTGAAACTAGTTTCCTTGTTTATGGAGACTTTGAAGTTGCTGAGAAAGCGAACTGAATTTCCTAACTTTGAGACCTAGGAGTATCTTGCTCTAGTGTAGTTGATTTTTACATGTTTAATATGTTTCATGTATAGACATCTCAAGAGCAAAGCTATAAATAAAATATGAATGTTTCTCTCTAGCCACCTTGGCCAAGAACCCAGGTGTGGAAAAGCAATTTTAAAATTTTAGATTTCAAATATTGTTACTAAGAAAATGAGATTTACTGAAATAGACATTTAAAAAGAGATAATCTGATATTCCTAGAAAGCATTGTTTCATATTGGAGACATTAAAAACAGAATCCCAGGAAAAGCCTATACAAACAAAGATTAAAACTTTAATTATACCAACAGGTACAAATTGCTGCTTTAGAATGGTAGTTAGGCTATCGTCCATTTCCCCCCCCCCCCTTGCTCCTCAAGGGTAGTAATTTGTCTTTATTTTTTGACTTATGAGCCATTATTTCTTGCTAACCCTTAGCATATGAAGACCCGCTGTTTGTGCCACTGCCTTGAAGTAGATGTCTTAATGGTGTTATTTTGTTCTTCCCTCTTTGCCATCTGATCCATAGACTCCCTAGCAATTAGAAATAATGGATAATGTCCTATAATTTCTCATTCAAAATATCCCTTGGTGATGTCCATCACGTATTCTAAAGGCATCGTCAAAGGGCCAGTGGCACATTTTTAGTCTTCAAAGTGCTCGTTCTATTAGCTTCTCGATTTTCCCATCCACTTGAGGTCAGACATTTATTTCCCAACGCTTTAATTGTAAAACTGCTCAATTCACACTGGTCCTACCTGTTCAATTATCATTTACCAGGCCACTGTTACGAGGAGTCTACTAACTCTACTAACATTTTACATAGGCGAGTTAGAAACTGACAGGATTAGTACTCTAGAATATCAGATCAAACAGTAAAAGGGTTTAACATGGAAAACAGTAAAATGGGCCTAATGTTGAAAAGCTCGATGATTGGAATTACCTGCTTTGGCAGGCACCTAAAGAGACAGTCGCAGGAGTTTCTAAATCTGTGTCAAGGGAAGTTAGCTTATAGAAGGACCTAGACTTAGTGATGTGAGCTGTGGTTAAGACCTAAACCCACAAACACAAAAAGGGCCGGAAGCTTTTTTAAAAGCTGGAGTATTAAGGGGAAAAAAAAAAAACGCAGAGACATTCATGCACTTCTAGTTCCAGACTATTAGGCCAGATTTTATTTGCAATTTGTTCAGCAGAGATTTTTATTTTGATACAGATATTAAGCATAAAGCATAGTAAGTTTTATATAATTCTATGAGTTCATGAAATGATATTAGGGAATCTTCATTATGTTCTCGGGGGGAGTCTTCGGCGATTTTACACCTCTGAGAGGAGGTCTCGTCTCTCTGCCCTTTATTTTTGCATACTAGCATGTGACTGCCTGCCTTAGAACTATGTATAAGAGGGAAAAAAATCAATATTACTATTTTCAAAGATTCGATTCTTTCATAAACAAAAATTTTTTTTTCCCATTCATATTTTTCCCAAGTTCAAAAAGGGAAAGGGGTGGTAAGTTGCGTAGATTCCAACAGAAGTTCCAGGGAGGATGCGTTGAAAAAAATCTGCCCCGTGGGAAGGTTGTCAGACTATGAGTGGATAGAGCAATGGCGCTCAGCCAGGTTCAGGTCTTGGCAAATAACGGGGTCAGTGTGAGAGTTTTAGGGCTCCAGGATGGAGACAGGCCCTCGGCATACCCAGTGAGTCCCCAGGCTCAGCAGATGGGGCTGGTCCCCTTGCTGCCCTTGGAGGTCTCTCCCAAACAGGTCTTGGAGCCCCCCAGTTCCTGTTGGGAACTGCTCTCGGCGGTGTTCTCATGTGGAAGCCATGAATGGGGTGTTCCTGGGTCAAGAGCGCCACAAATTATTGCTGCTCCCTCATCCCCCCACCCCCCCCCCTTGCACACACACATACACACACACCCGGATCAGTGCCCCCGGGCTGCTGGGCCTTGAGGGGAGAGCCAGGCTCTCTTCCCCTCCGGGCTGCTTTGGAGTGTGTGTGCGGGGAAGCATCTGTTGGCAGTGCTCGGAGCCCGTCTCTCGCTTGCCCTCCTGGCAGAGACGGGTCTGGTGGAAGGAAGCCATTGGCGCCCCGTGAATGTCCTCAGAGGCCTATGACATGAAGCTCTGGGACATCACCCTCGAATAATGTAGTCCTAGTTTTGGGGGGCCGGGGTGGGGTATGGAATAGGATTTGCTTTTCAAATGATGCTTTTCTCAGGTTCACAGTTCTTTTGGGTTCTCAGCCATGCCAGGAGGCGCTGGGGGCCCCTGACGGGTGGTGTGTGGCAGGAAGGGGTAGTTCTCTGCTTGCGTGGCTGCCTTTGGGACACCTCCAACCTCTCCATCTGTCAGGGGGGTGGGGGGTTCTCTCTCTCCAGCCGTCAGGGGGGTGGGGGGTTCTCCCCAGCATGTCATTCATAGGCCACAGGTGTTCGTGCCAGTTCTTTCTGAGACAAGGGCCCTGTCCCGGCTCTTGTGGGTGCTTCCCCAGACTGAGACCGGCCCGGAGGGGTACTGGGGTGGCCTCCGGTTTCCAGTTGGGCTTTGAATTCCCTGATATTCAAAAGTGGAAGGGAATCTGTTGAAGATGGTGGAGGCTGAGTTAGAGGTGGCAGAATTGAGGGGGCAAGCAGTTGTGAAAGACGCAGCTTTGGAATTCTTGATCCTCAGCACTTCCTGGGGGGGGGGCGGGCCTGGGAGCCTGGGGGGAGGCGGGCACTGTCCTGTCAGTGTGTGCAGCTTCGGGTAGGTGGGGGGGTCCTGCTCAGGGCCACTCCCAGCGAGCTTGGGCTCATGGATGCTTTGCATCATGGGATGCCTCCTGGGCGAAGCCTGCTCTCCCTGGCCTTGGAGTGCCCCAAGAGTGCTTCTCCCTGTACCCCCCAGCCCCACTCCCCTCGTCTGACGTTGTACTGTATCCGCTTACTGTGCCAGTCAGCTGACCTGATACTTTGAAGCCCGGGGAAGGAGCCTTGGCTCCAGTCATTGTTACCCTGGGCAAACGCGCCCATGAAAATACCTCTAAGCCATAAAGGTAACGGGGTTTGCATTGACGGATGGGGCCCGTCATGAGTGACACAGGTGGCTGGTTTGTTTTTGATGCTTCATAAATAATGGTTCTTACCTAACCCGGTTAGGCTGCCGGCGTCATCCCATCAGTCACTTCTGAATCACCAGTTCAGACAGGGTCTGACTCTGACAAGTCTTCCATAGGCGGCCCCATAAAGCCGGGTTCACCCGTCCCCGCCTCTCCGAAGGCCCCCCGGCATAGGGTCACCTAAATTTATGCAAAACGGCAACAAGTGTGTTTCGTTTGTGTGTGTGTGCGTGTTTGTTTGAAGTCAGTGACCCCTCCTCTGGGAGGATCGAACACCTAGAGTTTATCCTTCAAAGTGAAAAATAATTTTGTACCATAAAACAACCCTAAAGCCACACGAGGGTTTTTAGGGCGCGGTTTGTTTGTTTGGTTTTTTTTTTTTTTTGGTCTTTTTTTTTTTTCTTTTCTTTTGAAATTTAGTTTCGGAATGACTGTAGATACTTCCTTAGAACTAGTTTTGTTTGGGGCTCTACAGTTCTTACATTGTGATCATTGTTTCAGTGAACTTCTTTTGTTTTTCAGAGATTCATGGTAACACAAAATGTATTTTACTGCTACAACTAAAATGTATTTATAATAAAAATGCCTTTTAATAATTTGGCCTCGCTTCTTGTGTGTGCCTCAAGCTTTTCTGCTGCCTTTCCCCTTTTGGCTCTGAGGTGGGGACCCAGAGGAGATTTATGGTAAAGGGCTTCTGTTTGTGGGTAACATCATGACTGCATATCCAGAAATTTCCAGCTTGCCTATACAGATGTAGGCAGCCGCAAAGGCCCAAAGGCCCAAAGTATTCTCTCTGTGCCTGTAAAGATCTTTGGCAGGTAAGGAAATGGGCCCTTTGCAATTGTCGTTCAACACAGGTCTTAAAAAATACGAATGCCGAGGCTGGTCAGGCCTCTCAGTTCAGAAGATCTTCAGGGCTCATAAACCTAGCTTAGAGGCTTCACCGTGGGGCCATTCAGCCATCTCCCGCCCAGCCCTTCCCAGGCTCCTCGGTCCCCAAAGGCTGGCTGTGCAGAAAATTGCCCAGAACCAGGCCCTGGGGTCTGTGGGAGAAATCATCCTCTGTGTCTGCCATGGGGTGACATGGGACCCCCACCCTCTTGCAAGCTCCAGGAGGTCAGGAGGTGCCACAAGCCCTTCCTCTCGTGCTAAATATCCTGATACATGCCACCATAAGCCCAACCAAGCCATTGCACTTGCACTTGCAGATGTAAGTACCTGGGATGTCCACTTTCCCAGGGAGCCCGTGCGGCGGGGGGGGGGGGGGGGCTC
>JAOXYA010000001.1:93657088-93682392 GCA_028565675.1 Sorex palustris
AGCAATTCCTGAGTGCATGAGCCAGGAGTAACCCCTGAGCATTGCCGGGTGTGACCCAAAAAGCAAAAAAAAAAAAACAAAAAAAAACCAAAAAGGAAGTAAAGGGTGGAGGAAGAAAAAGGATAGGAAGGAAGGGGGAGAGGGAGGAAGGAAAATGGCAAGAAAGGAAGGAGGGAAGGGGGAAAGTGAATGGAGAGAGGGGAAGGAATAACCATAAAGCCATTCACGTACATGGCAGCATTTGGGATCACTTTTGTAGACAGCTTGCGGGAGTTACAGCCACCCCATTGGCAGGGGCCTGTGCTGATCCAACAAGCCGGGGCTTTTGCCCGCAAGGAGGAAACAACTGTGTCTACTCTCCGTGTGACTCTCCATGATGAGGAGAGAAATTTCTGCTGTCCTGAGACAGAGCACGGGCTCTGGAGTCTCAACTCTCCTCAGCCCCACAGGTGCTGACTGCCCACCCGGCCCACACAGAATACACCCAGCCTTATTATCCTGCAGAGAACCCCAGGAAAACACTGCGGAAGGTTACCTGCCCCGCCAGCATCTCATACAACAGGACGCCATAGGCCCACCAGTCCACGGATTTTCCATACGGCTGATAAGCGATGATCTGTGTGGAAACAAACACATTTGTCATGCAGGGTGGCCAAGCCGCCCACCTCCAAACAACAGGCCAAGCAAACGGGGATGAAAGCTTGGATTCCCCAGTAAACCAGTCACACCAGCGACGGTCCTGAGCATCAATTCCTCGACTTGCCTCGGAGTTGTGCCTCTGAATCTATCTGGAGGTGATGCCAATGATGCCAACACTGGCTACAGGCCCCACCCAGTATCCTCCTCCACCCATCAAACCTCTCAGAACTGCCAGAGCACCTTCAGTGCTAGGGTCTGCGGGTAAGCTGAACAAAATACAGGACAGAGTTTTGCTCCAAGCACTAAGGGTGCTGCTGCTAAAGAGGCCAGGTGATGGTAACAAAACCCCCAGGGTTCCTGGGTCTCTGGTAGACAATGGCATCTGTTCCGTGACTAAATCCTGCCATTTGGACCACCTGTGAATCTTGATTCAAACCGGCAGTAGGAACGGAAGAGATGAAATTAAAACCGGGCTTAATATGAGAGGGGATCCAGGCTGCGTCACTGCTTCTCTTACGCTGTAGACACAGCCCGATGATGAGTTTGGCGAGCCCTTTGCACCTCGAGAGGATTCTCTCCATGGGCAAGCTGCGTGCAAGTAAACGGTTTTGGAGGCCATGTGGCATGGTTAGCGTTTCACACTAAGTAAGGTGTGTGCGTGGGGAGATGAGTGAGCCAAATGGGGCTTGGGGTGTTCCCCCTTTCTCCTTTCCATCCTCACGTGGCTCTCAGCAGTGCTAGAGCGACTGGCACCCTACCAGTGGGCAAGAGAGAGGGACTCCGGGGACCTTGCCCTGAGGGGGCTTGTGGAATTGTTTCAGCAGCTCACAATTCTCAGACCCCAGATGTCACTGCTCCCACTCATTTTCTTGACAAGAAAAGAATCATCAAAGAAGTACAAGGAGGTCTTGGTTGTTGTTTAAAAAATAACATTTGTTCCTTGTTGTGTTCTTCTGTGGTGATGTGGAGACCCGGAGAATACCCAAAGTGTTCTGAGTGTGCTCCGCAGAGGAGTTTCTTGAATGTGGAGGGGCCGCTCCAGCCCTCACTCAGGTGGGCAATTAGCCCAGCAAAGCAGCCACTTATTTGGTTTGGCTTTGTGTGGGGGCTGCCCTAGGCCAGGCTTGGGGGGGCCATGGGGTGCCAGAGATGGAACCCAGGGCAGAGTCAGTTCTGCAGCCCTCTCTCCCCTCTCTCCTCTGCCCCAGAAGCTGCTTATTTTTACGACCTTTGATAGAAAGGCAAATTGCCTTCCTAAAAGCCAAATTGAATTTCCACCCGACTTGATGCCAATTTTGGCATGTTTCACATTCTGTAGAATCATTCTTTTAAAAAAAAAGTCTTTTTAAAAACCCTAAGCCATAATGTTCATTAGAGATATTAGAAGGAATAGGGGGAAAAAAACCCAGTAAGTTTCTTTTGTTAAACTACATTGAATTGCCTATCATCTTACCAATGAGAGATAGTCACTTTCTTCTGATAGGAATTCCTTTTCCAGTGCTGTTATGGATACAGTGGAGTTAAAGAAATGAGACAATTCCAACCTGCCAGTCCACAGATTACCATGAGCATCTCTCCCAAATCTTTGATTATTTCCTTGGGATGAATATAAGTAGAATTGGGGCCAAAGAGATAGTTCAGCAGGTAGGGAACTCGCCTTGCATGCAGTCAACCTGGGTTCGATCTCTGACATCCCCTATCATCCCCCAAGTACCTCTAGGAATAATTCCTGAGTGCAGAGCCAGGAGTAACTCGTAAGCATCATTAGGTGTGGCCCCAAAACAAACAACCAAAATCTAAGTAGAATTGCGCTGTCAAAATATATGTTTTAAATACCTAAGGAAGATTTTTAGAACAAATTACCAGAGCACTTAAGGGTGGTAATGTTTGGAAATGTACATGGAAAGTCAGGGTCCAGGTCAGCCTGAGGACTAAACTTTCTCTAAGCTGCACCTTTGAATGATGGAAAGTGCTATTGCCCGGGTCCTTGAATTCCCGTTTTGTTTACTTTCCATTTCTCCCCCGGAAGTAGCTTCCTCTATTCCTCAGTGACCCACCTATGTCTGTGGTGCGACACAGAGATGGGGCTGGGGAAGCATCTTTGCACATTATGGTCTGCACCGTCTCTGTTGGAGATCAGAGAGATGTTTCCCGCTGCCACCACTGACTTGTGTTTTACTTACAGGGTATTTTGATGCTTGGAAGCAAAAACTTCAATAGAAAAGTCTAACAAGCTTTCCTACCAGGAGTTTTTGAGGTATTACTTAGGAATTTCTTTCTCAGAATCGACAAAATTCTTTCTGTTTTCTTCTAATTCTGTTTTAGATGTACCCAAAACAAAACAAAACACCCTATAAAAACCAACCTTTTTTTTTTTTTAGCATTTTATTCTACTGAAAAGGTTATGATGTGGTGTCAAGACAACATTTTCTCTAAATGCTAACCTCTAATTTAGTACATAAATCATCTTGATTTTGTTTTTGCTTTCTGGGTCACACCCAGCAGCGACTGACTTCCCTCTGGCTCCGTGCCCAGAGATCACTCCTAGTGATGCTCAGAGGGCTGTATGTGGTATCGGGAATTGAACAAGGGGAGGCCACGTGCAAGGCAAGTGCCTTTACCCCTGTCCCAGATTTTGGGTCCCTAAATTAGGTTGGTTTCTTCTGGGGTCATACCCTGTGGTGTTCAGGAGCTATTCTGGGGTATAGAGGACCATAGGTGGTACCGGGCATCCAAACCAGGGTTGTGGCTACTATGGCTGCGTGCAAAGGCAAGCGCCTCGCCTCTGGTACTAACTACCTCTCTAGCCACAGACCATCTTTGCTGAACTCCTTGGAAAAGCGATTTCCCTGCACCCTGAAGAGCCAGCTCAGATTGTGTTCTTCCGGCTCCCCTCTTCAACCCCCTGAGCAGCCATGGCTGCACCAACCTCCTACACCCACTGATGAAGCTAGTTTCATTTTCCTCCTTCCCTTACGACTTGGGTCCCCTTTAGCACTTAGCAGGACTCCTCCCAGAGTGGTCTTCTGGGTCTACCATGAGACTGGAAGACCATGCAGTCCAGGAGATGAAAAGTTCTCTGGGCTTAAGAATCCACATTTGTCTCTGTGGCTGTAGCATAGAGCTCCCCCCTGCCCCCAATTATTTTACCTACTTTCTCCCTTTTTCAAAAAAAAAATCACTCAGCACCTTCCAGGTATCTAAGGACTTGAATATTGATGACGCTGCTGCTGAGGTAACTGGTGTTAATTAAACCACATCCAAGCATGAGCCACCACTGAAGACACGCCAGCATGTACTCAGGGAACACAGCCAAGGGACACAGTCAGTGCCCAAGCCCAGTGTCCTTGGGGTAATCGGGAGTACTCAGCACCAGTTTCAGGAGCTGCCAGGCTTATAGAGAATGCTTAAGGGACACCATCTCCTTTGTCTTTCCCAGGGTCATATACGGAGGGACATATGGCCATTAGCCCGATTCCTCAGTTGACAGAACTGAGGCTAAGACAGAAGAAAATGATGCCCTGTTAAGGTCAGGGCAAGAATCTGCATCTGGGATTTCTTATTCTGGAATCTGTTTGAATGGCTCTTTTTTTGGGGGAGGGGGGAGGTGTTGGTGGTGGGGTTACCTGGAACTGCTGGAAATCGATTAGAACCCCCTCCCCCTGCTCCCTAACTCAGAGGTGGCAACCAAAAGTGGCATTGAGAGGAATGAGGCATCTTCCTCGCCCCAGCTCTGGTTCTAACACACTCTGACCAGAGGCACCAGCCTGCTCGGGGCTACCTGAGACCTCTGTCTGAGTTGGGGTCAGCAGGGAGGCTTGGCTGATCTTGGGCAACCGTTAGGTTATGTCTTGGGCTGGTCGAGGCTGGTACCTACTGTACCCATGGGCATATGTCTGTGGTTTTCTTTCTCCAAAGCTAGAAGATGGCATTGCCACACAGACACAGAAAGAAAGACAGCACAACTCTGTAACTGCCTAAATAAAAATCTGGAGGAAACCTAATGAGCATCGGGACAAGCCTTTCAAGGGAGCAATTCCCATTCCAGGATTCTGGATTCCACTTTTATTCATTTATTCTGTTTTTTTTTTTGTCATACCCAGCAGTGCTCAGGGCTTACTCCTGGCTCTGCACTCAGCTACTCACTCCAGCTGGATCTCAGGGGACCTTCAGAGGTGCTGGGGATAGAACCTGGGTAGGTTGGCCATGTGCAGAGCAAGCACCTGGCCCACTGTGAAATTCCTCCAGCTCCAGACTCTACTTGTAAACCTGGCCTCATGCTCCACGACCTGGGGATATGTGTTTGACCACGGCTTGTTTAATGACGAGATAAGTGAATGGATGAATGAACGAGTAAACTTTGTGTTTACTCCATCTGTTTCTCTAGAAACACTCTCTACTGCCTATTTCTGAAGGAACATTTGTGCAAATCCCAAGTGCTCTCAAGAATAGAAACATTCCACCCAGCAAACTCTGCTTTAACCAGAAAGACCAGGGGGTTATCATGACATACTTCAGTGTAAATAGTTTTTGCTTGAAAATTCTAGAGTCTGATGCAAATGCTAAGAACTGTGACAATTTTCACCATATGGTAAGCCCCTTCTCTTAATCTCAGTGGAGAATGACAATTAGTCAAACTGGAAAAGACATTTTTTTATAGAAGACGTGAGCCAAAGGATTAATGAGTCCGACTTCTTCAAAGGCGCATGGGACACAGTGTCTTAGCTTGGGGCTGTTCTCTAGAACGACATCTTAAGGAAAGTGGCATGTTTCCACAAACATAGCTGTCATCTCACACTCCTGCAGGCTTTACAGAGTGGCTTCTACATTATTAGAGCGACGAAAAACACGCTTTGTGCTGCCTGGCGGGAAGGGTGATTTCCCCAAACGTGGAGGGGAACAAAAGTTAGGCAGTAGACAGACACTTTGTTCTCAAGCTATTCCTGGTGGAAAGGGTGCTCGAGAAGAGACTGAGGGGGAAAATTAGCATGTTTTACTCAGTGATTAGCTATTTAAGTTATGCCTAATAAATCAACCTATGCAAAGCATCAAGCATAGGAAAACAAGACCTAATTTGAAGAGGCTTTCCAACAGACTGTGTCATCCTTGGCTTGATCCTCCAGTCTTAGAGCCTGCGAGCTGACTGACACATGAATTGCTATCTGAAAGCCACAAAAATAAATCCTTGACATTAGTCACAGTATAAGCTTTATTTCTAGTCTCCTTCAAACATGCTTCATGCCCTAAGACTATCCGTCTTTAACCCGTATTCTTAAGCAAAGACAAGCGTCCGTCTAAAGCTCAGGTTAATCCTCGGTCATGTTCAGACATTGACGTGGCATCACTTTGTTTCTATTCAAACCTGTGCCAATGGCACGGCTGAGCCTAGCCTGGAAGCCAGATGTCAAAATGAGAAGGTGGCGGAGCCTGAAGAGTTGGAAGGCATACTTCCATGTCAGAGACAAGCGAGTCAAAGGAGCCAGCCATCTCCACAAATACTCATCCATATGATTATTTCCACCTATTTTCCAGCCTCCTTTGCTCTTGGGCCACGTGATTACCTCTGGTCAATGGGTGGTGATAGAAAGTCTTTTATTTTTTTCACTTCCAGGTCAAGTGTGAAAAGTCCCCTTCCTCTGCCATATGTTTCATGGGGCTTCGCTGCCTACCCTGTCCCAGACTGTGTGAGCAGTCGGGAAATAACTGTTTTAAGTGACTGGGAAGGGAGCTTGGGGACTGTTAGGGCAGCAGTAGATCTCACGTTTCCCGCTGTGTGAGCAAATCTTAAGTCCTAGCTTTCCTACTTCCGATCAGCATCAGTCACAAACCCTAAAAGCCAAGACAAACCACTGGCAGGTTCTTCCATTTTAATTTCTTTTTTGAATGCCCTACCTGGGATCCAACTTGGTCTTCCTGTTCTATTTCCACAGCACTAAACTCTGATGACTTCTGCTTCTTCCTCCAAGGCTTATAAGAGGACCAGGGACTCTTCCCTGGGGATTAATCTCTTGTTTGTTCTGGGGACAGCATTTGTGACGCACTGGACAGAGGTGACAGCTGTTCTGGGCACTACCGGACCTCACACTGAAGCTAAAGAACAGGGTTCAGAGCTCAGTCAGACCTTCCTCCTCCTCCCATTCATGCTCTGTCAGGCCTGCCAAGCCCCCGGCGAAATGCAGAGTCCAAGAAATCCAAGTGGTGAGGGACAGAATGCTGCCTTGCTGTCATGGATTCATTCTGAGGACAAAGCATGTCTCCGCTCCACTCTCCTGCCAGAGATCCACTGCTGGGAATAAATAAATGCCTCCCGGGTCCAAAAACCTCCCTGCCCAGGACACTCAGTAGTGGCAAGCCTGCCTGAGCAAAGGCTCAAGGGATTTAGGAAGATGCTTCCATGGTGCTGGAATTGCACTAGCCAACGCCGGTTCTCACGAGCTGCTTCCTTTGCATGTGTTGGGTTAAATGAGATGAATCAAGATTAATGGCACCTATTTCTTTTTTAAACATTTGTAAAAGGGTTCAGGGGTTGGATCCTGCCTGCCGAGACTGTCCTAGCCCCACTGGTTCCTCCTACCCGCACAGGTAGCTTGGATCTTGTTGGCCAAGACGGCCCAGCTCTAGGCTGAGGACCCATCACCGAGACCAGGAGGGACAGGGCGATTCTTGCACTGGGTAAGAGGCAGCGAGGCCTGAGGGCAGTCTGGCCTCCTGGCCCTTTGGTTCCCCCCAATGCAGAAGCTCACAAAGGGGCCGGCAGGCGTGGCAGGAAGGGCCGAGCTGGCGGATCTCCTGCGCATGTGGGAGGCTGAACCTTGGTGTCAAAGACGGACTCCGCCAGGGCGCCTGCCACTCCAGCTTCCCGCTGTTTGTCTCCATGATCATCATCATTAGCCTCCCGGGAGCCCAGTGCTGGCGGGCAATGGCAGGATGTCACAAATGGCTGCCTGTCCAGGGAGAATGTGAGACGATGGTGCTTTCTCCCGACCTGGGCACAGAACCAGGGATAGATAGAGCAGGACTGGGGGGCAGGGGGCAGGGGCAGCTTCTGTCTTCTCCCAGGCCCAAGGCCCTCAGTGGGGGGAGGGACTCCACCTGCCCTCCTCAGCTTCCAGGAAAGGGAGAGAGAGAGAGCGCACGTCGGGGGTTACCGAGAGGAACAGCCCCCACCTCCATCCACCTGCAGACTGACTCACGATGCTGGGACTGCTTGTCTGCCCTGCTCCCCCTGGACTCTTCCCCATGGGCATCGTGTCCACCACAGTACACACACCAGGACCCCTGTGACAACAGCGCCCTTCCAAGCTCTCTCTGCGGGGCAAAACTCACGAAAGGGGCGAGGGCGGCCTGGTCCCTAAGGCCACAGGCAGGCAGGTAGAGAGGATTCAGAGATGTACCTGCAGGGCTCTGGAAAAGAACCAGGTCCTGGAAGCTGGACTGCTTGCTGCACGCTCCCCTGGCTGGGCTACGTGTCCCGCAAGCTCTCCCTGAGCACAGAGCAATGAGCAGGCCCTACTGCAGAGACCCGCCCCCAACTCTCCGTCAGCCTGGACCCCACAGTCGCTCTTGGGCCCCAAGAGCTGCCACCCGGGAAGCACGCCTGGAGGCGGGAACCGGCTCTGCGGCTTGCATGCGGACACCAGAGTTGGGGACACCGTGAATCAAAGCAGGTGGAGCTGGGGGCTCAGACCTGGGGGGGGCAGAGGAGGCAGAGAGGGACTCTCAGAGGAGCAGCCAGGGATTCTGGAGGAAGAAATGGGGTGGTGGTGAGCGGTGCGTGTCACTGAGCTAGGTTGCTGGAGGACAGGCGTGGGCAGAGAGCAGGGCAGGGTGATGAGAAACCCTCACGGCTGCAGTGGACCCCTCCCCCAGTGCCAGGGTCCTACGAGCAAAAGAGACCACTGCCTCTCCTCTGGCCTTGCTGCGGCTGGGGCTGCCCTGGAAGCAAGCAGACCCCGAGCCCTTGCTCTCTCTTCTTGGGGAGTTTTCTCTGAGCCCGGGCTGGGCTGCCATGGGCCACAATTCAGCTCTGTGTCCCCCTCTCTGCCTGCTAGGCGCTAATTTCCTGCTCGCTCGCCTGTCACTGCAGCTATTCTCTCCTTGAACTCAGAGCTCGTTCAGTCTCTGGCTTCCCCATCGCTCTGCCCAGAGGCAGGGGCGCTTACATGGAAGATGCTGGGCTGTCTAGGGGACCCCAGCCGATGTCCTTGTTCTTCTGAACATGTAGATGCCCAATGCCGTGGCCCTCCAGTCCCTCTGTGAGGCCCAGGACCACCCTCTGTCCTCCACTCACTGACACCCTTCCAGACCCTTCCTCATCTGTTCCTCCCCCCTACCCTTTGGCCCCCACCAGCCTTGCCTCTGGTCCTGAGCAGAGTAATGGCATGGTGGGTGCCAGCTAGCCCTCAGAAGTGGTGGCGAGCAGCCCTAGAGGTCTCAGGCATAGGGCAGTATGCACGGATACCACCACAGCGGCTCACCCCCGTGGAGACAAGCGGGCGTGGCATGGCCACGGCTGACTCCTGGGCACTTCCGAGCTGACCACCGGCCCCTGCACCCCCACACAATGGGCCTGCCTATGCAGGCGAGAGCGGGGGGGGGGGGGGAGCCGCGCTCTGCCGAGATGGCATCCCATCAGCATCAGGAATTGTCTGCTGTGTCGTGCTGCTAGCGGGCAACCTTTGAGACTCCAGATGGCACTTGTCAGGCCTGCGGGCCCCATGTGCAGTGCCCGGGTGGGAGCTGCTGTGAATTAATCCATTTCAAGGTGTGTGAACAAACAGCCATCACTGCGTCAGCCTCCGCTTCGCCTATTACGGGAAATGGCACCTCAGGTAATTACCGCGCTGCTGGCTGACAGCAGGGATTATGCAGCGGGCCGGGTGAGTTCAGCCTCCCAGGCGGTGCCAGTGCTCGAGCCCAGCTGGCCTTCCCTGCCTGGCCCAACTGGGGCCAACGTGGGGCCAGCAAGTTCCTAGGGCCGTGCGGTTGCTATTTCCGGGAGAACCGAGGGCACCCCAAACCCAGATCTGGTGCTGACCCACGCTCACAAGCACCCATCCGCTGAATGGCGAGCCCCCTCAGGCCGGGCTGCATCCAGAGAGAGCAGGTCTTGCCCCCCGCAGCCGATGCCTGCTCGGGGGTGCAAAGGCTGCTCTGCTGCCTCTGGCCAGTGGCCCTGAGCTGAGCTGAGCTGAGCTGGGCACTGAAGGCTTGGGGGGAGGCCTGTGGGCAGCTCCATGTGACATTTTCTGGACACGCAGTGAATGGCCGGGCTGCCCTTCCCAACTGGAGTGCAGTGCCTGCTCAATCCGGGGCTTTCAGGCTCATCACTCTCCCTTTCTCAGGCCTCCCATGGCACCCTCCCCCCCAGGGTGCTCCCAGGAACCTCAGTTTCCTCCATCATATTCCCAGCATCTCCCAGTCTCCGTGTGTCCCTGGACCCCCCCATATGTTCCTGCATCCCCCTGTCTGTTCCCAGCGTCCCCCTCCCTCCCTGTGTCCCCAGCACTCCTCTCTGATGTGTCTTCCCAGCAAGCCTCTCTCTGTGTTCCTGGAAACCCTCTTCCTTTCTTTTTCTTTTTTTGAAGTGAAGCAAGGTAGTTTTTATTGAACTATATTTACTTAGAAGTGAGGGCTGAGAAAGCGAGGAAATGTATACTGGAGAGACAACACGGTTTCTCCAGAGAGGGAAAAAAGCAACCAAAGAGACAGACAGACACAAACAAACATGATTTTCTAATGTTTTCCCAGTATGCCCTTCTCTGTGTTCCCAGAACCTGTCTTTCTGATTTGCCTTCCCAGCATGCCTCTCTCCAATGTGTTTTCCCAGCATGCCTCTCTCCAGTGTGTTTTCCCAGCATGCCTCTCTCTGATGTGTTTTCCCAGCATGCCTCTCTTTGATGTGTTTTCCCAGCATGCCTCTCTCCGATGCGTACCCAGCACCTCTCTACCTCCCGGCTTTCTGGCAGCACCTTCTTCTGATGACCTTACTCATTGGTTCCTCATATGACCTGCTCAGTCCCATCCAAGTGCCCTTTCCTTCTAGCATCTTCTCAATGGCAAGGAACTTTTAGGTTTACAAAGCCTTTCCCTGGCCAGCCCGGCCTCTGCTATCTCCCCAAGTGGCCAGGAAGTTGGGGTGACCAAGTCTTGGGCCAGGAAGAAGAAAAGCGCCCTCCAAAGCAGCAAGCGAGCCAAGGAAACGCCACGGGCCATGTACCGTCCTCGCTGAAGTTCCAGGCACAGCCTCGTGGTGGCCTCGGTGCTCCCCGGTGGTTAGGCCTCTATAAAGGCCCCCCCCCCCAAAAAAAAGGTTTCCGACTGGCTTGCTCCAGCTCTGGCGTGGGTGAACAGACACAGTTATGGGACGGGAAGGAGAGGAGTGGGCGTTGGGGGAGGACGGGCGGCAGGAGAGGGGGCAGCAAGCAGGCGGGGGTGCTCCTAGCTCTGCCTCTGGCTGGGGGGGGCAGGCGTGTGAGCCCACACTGGGCATGTGCTCAGATGCCTGGGTCTGAATGGTCACACTCTGAGGGCAGCAAGCAAGGGGCAGTGCCCAGGACGCCAAAGATGCGGTGGCAAACTCCAGTGCTGGGGGAGCTCCGTGGGGGTTGCCCTGGGTGGAGAGCTAGGGGAGAAATTGTGGGTGACCCTGAAGGGGTAGCTGTGCTGACATTCAGGGCCATTGGGGATGCCTGAGAAGGAGACGGCAGGGGTGGGTGGGGGGGAGGGGCCGGAATGTGGGGTGTGGGAGCCCCTGCAGGCAGGGGCCCAGGCTCTGGCACCCAGAGGTGGGAAGAGGCCAGCAAGGGGAGGAGCGAGCCCTGCATGTGCCCTGGGAACTCAGGAAGTAGTTTTGCCTGTGTGAGCACTGGAATGGCCAGCTGTTGTTTCATTGCTTTGGAGTTTTGTCTGGCAGAATCTCCTGCCCCCGTGCCAGGCTTTCTTCACGGAGGACTCCTTGGAGGGGGGATGTTGAGTCTCCCTCCCCACCCCAAGAAGAACCCCAGCAGCAGAAAACCTCCAAAACCCAGCCACAGCCATGCTCAAGGCCACTCTCTATACGCTTGGACGAACCTCACAAATGAAGGAACCGGCAGAGGAACCCAGGTACGCGGGACTGGGGCTGAGATCTCCAAGCCTGCTCAGGGGCTGGGCCTCCTCCACCCAGATCCTCAGTTTTCCAGAAGGTTGGCAGTCACACTCACAAACTGCCTCCCAGCGCAATCTAATCCCATCAACAGTCAAGATTCAGAGACTATAAAACACAGAGACTATAAAACAAAGCTCCCGGAAGAGAGCAACAGAGTATTCCTTGGAGGTCTGTCCCCTCGGAGAGCCTGGCAAGCTACCCAGAGTATACCCCCTGCATGGCAGAGCCTGGCAAGCTACCCATGGAGTATTCAATATGCCCAAAACAGTAACAATAAGGGGTCTCATTCCCCTACCCTGAAAGAGCCTCCAATACGCTGCTGGGCTACACTATCACTCGACATGGATGAATGGAGACATTTCTGGTGCCTGCTCCAGCAAATCAACGAACAATGGGAAGACACGTGACAAGTGGAGTTTTGTCTGTTTATGTTGAGACCATGCCCCATGCACCCAGGAGCTACTCCTTGATGTGCCTGGGGCCTCAAGGGGGCTCATGGAGTTTATGGGAATCCCATTCTCCTGCACACAAAGCATGGGTTCCAGTCCCTGGATCAGGCCCCTAGTCCACATCTGTACTGTTCGAACCCACTCAGCTGGTGGGTAACTATTACGGTAGCAATAGGTAACTCGTCTAAAGAGGGATATTAAAAAAAAAAGAAGAAAAAAAGCTTCAGTTGTTTGCTAAACTTCAATTCTAGGGCTATACTGAGCAGCTGAGATTTTACTGGAAAATACCGGAAGCGACAGTTTGGCTGTGACCTGGTCTGAACGGAGATGAGGTTCAAAGCCACCTTTGTTCCGTTCCTAGAAGGCTGCCAGCAGCAGCGTGAGCGTGGGCGGCCGGGTTCAGTGCGCAGAGGGTGTGCTGGCCCATCTCCAGCTCTCTCCCTCCCACCAGACATGAAAGTGGGTGCCTCTGGGGACTTGGGCACGGCCATGTGGGATTGGGTGAGAAAAAGCCCCAGTTTATGAAATCACGATGCCCTGTCACCTTTGGCCCTGGCACGCAGAATCTAAATCCTGAAGTCACACCCGGTGATGCTCAGGCCTCACTCCTGGCTCTGTATTCAGGAATGATTCCTGGCGTTGCTCAGAGGACCCTATGGGGTGCCAGGGATGCTGGGATCAAACCCTATTGGACGTGTGCAAGTGCTCTCCCTGCCCCGCCGTGCTCTCACTCGGCCCACCCTCCTCCCCGAGAGACTGTTCTAAATTTCTGCTTGCACATGGAGAAATGTAGCAAACCAGATCCCCTTCAGAGGGGAAGTGAGGGGAACAAAGGAAATGGGTGTTTGCCTTGCACGCTGCCGACCCAGGTTAGATTCCCTGCATCCCATATGGTCGCCAGGCTTCCGAGAGGGAAACGCTGGAGCCGGCACCTCTGTGGAGAGCAACTCTGCTCTTCATGCCACACAGACACTTTCCCATCCCTGGGTGCTGCAGCAGTGAGCTCCAGAGGGTGAGAAGGTTGTCTGACTTGCCACAGCCTGAGCTGAGCATCTGGACGGAAGTTCCTACAGGGCTGGTGTCATTGAGACATGCATGCAGGCAGTATGCCGGTCACCTGCCAAGGTGACCACCCCCCAGGGGCAGAGCTGGACTGCAGTGCTACCAACATTGGAGTCCAGAGCCACTGGGCTGAGAGCCACACCCCGCGTTGTTCCTGCATGACAGACGCACGGTCGAGACCCATGTGTCCTGGAGGGTAGGTGACGCCCTTGCAGTGTGCTGGAGGTGTTCTGGGGAAGCACAGTCTCCCCGCGTCTTTCCCTGCAGAGCTGATTCACAAACACGGTGCCCCACTGCCTGTCCCACACGGCCACAATCTCTACTGTCCTGGCCAAGACCCCGGGGAGTGATGAAGTCACAGGAGGTCGGTTCCCGTGCTCACACGACAACGTTGAAACACACCCAGCCTGGTCCTTCCTGTGCACCACCAGGCTAGCCCTTTCTGCGGCCAGTTCCCTCTGGGCAGGCAACAGTGCTATGTTTTGGGGTGGTGGCCCCCAGACACCGACTCAGTGGTACCCAAAGGGCTCGGTACCCCCTGGCCGGGGGGGTGGGAGGAGCTGCTGTTGGAAAAAAGAAGCCCCGAAGGCGGGACTCGGGGGTGCCTACCTCAGGGGCGATGTAATCTGGAGTCCCGCAGAAGGTTCTGGTGGTGACCCCGTCCATCATATGCTCCTTGCACATCCCGAAGTCGGCGATCTTGATGTGTCCCTCTGCGTCCAGCATGACATTGTCTAACTTCAGGTCCCTGCCAGGAGGTAGGGGAGTGAGAGCAGTTAGGGCTGCTGGAGAGTCAGGGAGGGGCGGCTTGGAAGTGGCTACCTGAGCAACTCCCAGTCCCAGATTAGAAGCCAGGAATGGGCTGGGGACTTTTTTTTTTCCTGTTTGTTTGAGTGTTGGGCCACACCAAACGGGGCTGCTCCTGGCAGTGCTCAGGGGACCATAAGAGGTATGAGGGATCCAGCTGGGATCAGCCACATGCAGGGAAGGTGCCCCAACTTCCGCTCTACCTCTGTGCCCCAACTTCCGCCCTCTTTCTGTGTGCCCCAACTGTGTCTCTCAGGCCCAAGTATGTGCTTCTACAGCTTCTAACGCGGGGCCCGACTGCAGGTACTCAAACACTGAGTGCCTTGTGCGACACCAGCAGCTCACCACAGTGGCTGAGTGTGCAGTCTCTGTTCTAGACTCCCCCTGAGCCCTGACTGATGGATGAGGCTCCCTCATCTGCTGCAGGGGTTCAAACAGCCTCTCCGGGGGCCACAGTGCCAAGCATCTTTCAACTAACACCCCAGCCACTCCTGAGGGGCGTCTCACTCTTGCAGTGGCTCAGGAGGGGAAGGCCTGAGTCCAGCTTCTCTTGACCCCCTGCAAGATCCCAGGCTCTTCCCATGGATATGCCCTCGCCGCCGCAGCCTGACCTTCCTCCCCTAGGGAAGGCTGAGGAAGGGGCTGTGTGTGGGGGTAAGGAGAGGGTTTTCCCATGAAAAGCAAAGCTCAGGGGCGCTTTCCAGGCCCGGGAAAGTTTCCTGTGGTTTACCCAGAGGCTGCTGAGGAAAGGGGTGGGTCCTGTGGTTTACCCAGAGGCTGCTGAGGAAAGGGGTGGGTGAGTGGGGAACGGGGATTTCCTGAAGCTTTTTGTCCTCTGGGGGTTACGAAGGCTACATCTGAAGTGACCAAAGCAGAAGGACCTGCTTCATACAACCCCCACCCCCCGCAGTACAGACGTTCCCCCACCCCAGGCCCACAACCGTGGTCCTGTGGTAGAGTTCGGACACTCACCTATAAATGATGCCTCGTTTGTGCAGGAAGAACAACCCGATGGAAATCTCGGCTGCATAGAATCTGCAAAAGAGAAGGCTCGGGTTGGCCTCTTGGCTCCTGGAATGTTTTTACCCAGCAGCTGGGGCAACAACAAAGAGTTAAGAGAAAGGAAGACTCTGGACCCTTCAGTTACTCCTTCCTCATAGACTTGGCCATCCTCCTGCCCAAAGGCCACAGCTGAAACAGCCCAACCCACATCCAGAAGCAAGCTCGGCCCCTCTGGGTGGCTGGCACAGAAGCTCCTAAACGTTTCACTGAAAGGGCGGGCCTGGGCCAGCTTCTGTGCCAGGGCTGTGTACCAGGCAGGGGGTCCACCTCCCACCTGCGGGGAGATGGGGGGCGGGAGGTACATGAAGACACTATTTTCTGGGAGACTAGGGAGAGTGTGGGAGCTCGTGGGCCACTCCCCCATCCGAGGGTAGGATAAATGGGGCCCACGTTCCCTTTGACATAGCTCAACACGGGAAGCAGTGCCTCCCCTGCGTGGACTAGGGTCGGAAACCCAGAATCAGTGCATGGGAGCTTTCTGACCATGCGCAGCCTTCAGTGTCTTTGGTGTCTGAACCTCCTCACGACTCTGCCTGCGCCCCTTCAGCCCCGGGAGGCTTCAGGTAAGCCCACGCGTGTCTGTACGGGCAGGAAAACCCCGGATGATGAAGGCACTCTTTGTGGGGGCCCCATCCCCGAGGGTGGGCGGTGAGGAGGCGTGCAGGA
Organism: Sorex palustris; assembly: GCA_028565675.1. NCBI lineage: Eukaryota > Metazoa > Chordata > Mammalia > Eulipotyphla > Soricidae > Sorex > Sorex palustris. The sequence goes on from JAOXYA010000001.1 coordinate 93,672,923, forward strand.
GATGGAAGAGACAAGACTGGGAGAAAATGTTTAACTCGGCACGCTCTTCTCTATTTTTAGAAGAAATTCAAGCAACACAGTCGGCTAGAAAGGTGTTGGAGACTTGACGGTATGTGGTGACATGGTGGTCACACCGAGTTTCACCAAACTCTTTCCTTTCCTTCAGAGGGTCTTGGGCTATACCTTGTGGTGCTCAGGGACTACTGAATCTATGCTCAGGGATCACTCCTGGCAGTGGAAGAGGTGTGTGTGTGTGGGGGGGGGAACCATCTGTGGAACCAGGAGTAGAATTGGGGTCAGGTGCAAGGCAAGTGGCTTAATCCCTGCATTATCCCACCAGCCTGGACACTTCCATGTCTTAATGGCAATGGAGCTGACATTAAGGGCCACCAGCCTGGAAAGAAGAAGTCAAGGTCTCAACAAGCGCAGAAGACGTGATACTAAGAAAATCTTAAGGTCGCTGGAAATAACAGACTTAAAAAAAAACAGTTTTAAAAAAGCTCCTGGAAACAACAGTCTTGTACAGTAAAGTAGCAGGTGACAAAAAAATCAACGCCCAAGCACTTGACTCTTTTCAAACTCATGACAGAAGAGCGGGACGAGGGTTGGGTGTTCTGAAAACAAGGAGGTCGACAGCAACACGGAAAAATAATCTACCTTGGCATACAAAAAAAAGAGACAAAACTGAGCTTTGCTCCCAGAAAAACTTCCCCAGCACAGACTGCAACCCCAGGTACTGCAAACCCAACTCCCACGCAGTGGTCCTGCAGAATCCTGCGGACCCAAGCAAACCCAAGCAAACCCCGTTCCTCACGGCAGCTCCAGAACACACCAGAGTCGGGCTAGGGTCAGGCCAGCCAGACTCGCAGCTGTCAAGAACAAGGGGTGCTAGCCGTGGAGGGGGTTCCAAATGAGCCCCCCTGCAACCTAATTGAAATGGGTTTCTCTTTCCCTTCCCCAGGGGTCCCAGTCCAACCTCCCACCCTCCTGTGATTCCCCAAAGACACATCTCTGTGGGGTTGAGGCCCCACCCCTCACAGCTGGTTCCCTCTCCCCAGGGTAGATGCCCTCCAGCACCCACAGGCCTGCCCCCGCTCATGGTCCCAGGGGCTCTACCAAAGTGTGGCATGAGGATGGTTAGGGTCATGGGAGCCCCTTCTAGCAACAGCCCTTCCCTACAGCACTGCCTGTCCGCCCCCCAATCTCATGCATCTGGGTTGAGTATTCCTGGGGGGATTCATTCCCCAACTGCCCACTTTGGGGGGCAGGAGTGAGGTCCTAAGCAATATAGTGTCACTGTCTAGGGCCTTCTCTGGCTGCCTTGGAGACGGGCCACTCACTGCCTTCACCTCAACACCTGGATGCCCAGTACATGAGGCGGGTGCAGGGACTCCCACCACTCCCACCACACAGTTTACTGGAAGTGGAGCCAAACTCTTCTCAGCCAGCCCCTTGCCCCCTGCTTTGGAAGTCCCAGCTCACCTGGTGGGGACCCTGTTTTCCAGCCCCCCAGAAGCTCCCTGTGGGAGCACTGTGCCCGTTCAGAGGGGTTGGTGACGACTCACACTGCCTGTGGCTCCTTGAACTTGCCGACTTGCTGGATGTGGTACATGAGGTCCCCGCCATTGACGTATTCCATGACGAAGTACAGCCGGTCCTGGAGGCCAAAGGTCACGTATGAGCAGGTGCCCACCCAACTCTTTTCTCTGCTCTATGTTCCCGTTAGCAAAAGGTGGGCTCCATAGGACCCCTCAACATGTCCCTAATAAAAACTCCTTAATATGGAAGGCCCAGGTTAGTAGCCTACACTACATGACTGTATGGTGCTATAACAAGACTACAACCCTACCGTACCACCCCTGTACCATACACTGCACTATGACCCGCTATGACGCTGTAATGCTATTCCCTCTGTACCACACACTGCACTGTGACTGTACCTGCTATGATGCCATAATCCTACTATTCTATTACTCTACCACGCTACACTAAGACATTCTATGATGCCATGAACCTATTAAACTATTACTTTAACACACTGCACTATGACTGCACCATGCTATGATGCCATAATCCTACTATACTATTACTCTACCACACTGCACTATGACTGTATCATACTATGATGGTATAACTTTACCCTAATATCCCTGTACTGTAAACTATGCTTGACTGTGAAATGCTATAATGATACTCTAACTCTATTGTACTGTTGCTGCACTATGACTATAGATATTTAGCTATACTACAACTATACAACCATTCCATTTCTAAAATTATAGTATAACTATACTATTACCGTACTAAAACTCTACTGTGGTTATGCTATAACTGCAGCTGTACTCTACACTGTTGCTGTACTGTAAGCATGCTACATTATAGGCAACTACACAAGCACACCATTTCTATACTGCAACTACAAACTCTACCCTGCCAACACTTCTCTGGCTCCCGGGTCCAACAGCCTTCTTGCTGTCTTGCCAGGTAGGAGGAAATCTTTGCTTTGAGGGTGCCACAGTGCCAGCCTCTCTGTAGGAAGTTCACAGAGCGGGGTGAGATGACCCTGTCTCCTCCACCTGAGTGGAGAAGCATCTGGGCTGAGCAGCCCGAGTCCATCCATCCTGCCTGTCCCCGGGAGTGAGTGCCTGGCCCAGCTGCCTCCCGGGTGCAGGGGTCCTCGGGACCTCCCCAGCTCTCACCACTGTCTGGAAGCAGGAGTGCAGCTGTGTGAGGAAGGGGGGCTTGTCCAGCAGCGCCAGCACCCGCTTCTCCACCATGGTGCACTCCACGTCGTCGTCCTGAATCACCACGTCCTTCTTGAGGATCTTGATGGCGTACAGCTCCTCGGTGCCCTTCCTGTCAGCCAGCATCACCTGAGTGCACACAGAGTGTGTGAGTGTATTTGTGTGTGTGTGTGTGTATGAGTGTATGTGTGAGTATATGTATTTGTGTAAGTGTATTTGTGGGTGTATGTGTATATGTATGTGTGTATTTGTGTGTGTGTGTATGACTGTGTGAGTGTGAGTGTGTGTGTGTGAATGTGTGTATGAGTGTGTGTGTGTGTGTGTGTGTGTGTCCTGAGAACCTTGGTGAGCTCTGCGCTGGGGCTGGCAGGCACCAGGTTCACTCTGGGAGATGCTCTGAGCACTCTAGCCCAGCATGGAGAAGGCTACATGTCCAAGGGCTGGCCTGGATCTGATCTCTGGTACCACAGGGTCCCCCCCAAGCACTGCCAGGGTGCGGGCCCCAAATCAAGCCCCCAAGACCACCACCACCAAAAGTAAGTCACCAGTTTTGAAATCTCACAGGCACTGAGCCCAGCCCCTGTACACTGCCTTTGGGCCTTGCGTATGGAGGGGCCTGTGGGGATCTTTGGGCGCGTGGGCTGCTGACAGGAACTGGAAGCGACCTGAGCCTGGGGACCTTTTCCAGCCACATGGTGACAATGAAAAGCCACTGAGCTTTGTGGGCGTCACAGGAGTCAGAACCAAGGGTCTCCCCCTCGGCTGACAAACCGTGTCCTGAAATGATGCTTCCTGCCTATCTCGTGAGACTCCAGTTCCAGGCTGAAGAAACTCAGCCCGTTTCTGCTCATTGTGACGCCCGTTCACTGAGGCCCAAGTTTGATTTCTGGCTGTGGAAAGGATTCACTCAGCCACGAGAAGGTGAAGGAAGGACAGTGCTTCGGGGCTGGCTTGGGGCGAAAGTTGTTTGTCTTGAAAAAAACTGGGAGAGTGCAGAAAGCAGGGCCTGGAGTTGCTCAGGAAACGCAGGCCCTCCCCCCCACCCCCGCATCCCAACATGCACTGGAGGATGGCCTGCGCCCCCCTACCTTCCCGAAGCTCCCCTTCCCCAGCACCATGAGGAAGTTGAAGTCCGAGAGCTTGACTCTGTCGAGGTTGTTGGATGGCTGTCTGCGCTCCTCCGACGAGCTGGCTGCCTTGTTCCCTGCAGGGCCCAGCTTGGCTTTCTAGAGGACAGACCACATGGCGGGGGCGGGAGTTATTCAACCCTTGTTCCCAGGGACAGAGAACCTGGGCACCCGCTGGGAGGTGGGATGGGGGAGGGGGTGGCAAGGAGACGCCCTCCTCCTCGATGCTGTCAGGTGGACTCCCCTCACAGGACAGCAGGGTTACCGACGAGAGACACAGCTGCCCAAAGCCTGCCAGAAGCAGAGCCACAGGCCTGAGAGCAAACGTTTTTCCTGAGAATCCACAGGCAGAGAGACCAACGACTCTTGTCACTGTTGGAGTAACTGTGGGTTTCTTCTCCTGGGGTTTTCCTATCGTGTTTGTGTGCTGTGTTGTGGGTTTCTCTCAGCCAGCCCAGCCACGCAAGACAGAGGGTGCTGTTGTTGCTTCAAGCCCCGTTCCCCAGCTCACCACCTGACTTAGTCGGCCCAGACTCACTTGCACCCGCGTCGTGGGAGTTAAGAGAGAGGGAACGGAAGGGTGCAGTCCTGGGGTTCATGTGGAAGAGCTGAGTTCTATCCCTAGAGCTATGCACACACGCATGCACACACATGCACTCACACATGTGCACACACATGCATGCATGCACGCACACACACTCACACACACAGTCACACAGCCATTTCTGATAAGGAGCTCGCAGGAACAGGGCGGTGTCTGCAGTGAAAACGCTGAATGGAGCTGGGCCTGTGCATTTCCGGAAAGCCACAGGGCAGGATGGCATCAATCACCTTCTGCTCAGCTACTGGCCGCGGGTTAAGGCAATACTTAATGGGCACTGCGGCCTGCTGGGCAGCGCAGCGAGAGTAAATAAAACGCCTGCTCTGCTCCGGAGGAATCATTTTTCATCTCCCGGAGCATGCCAAGCACGCTCGCCCCTTGGGGCCTGCACACTGCTCTCTCCCTGGCCTAGATGGACTGTCCAGGAGGGGCTGGAGGCTGGAGCCTTGAAGCAGCCCCCCGAACCCCGCCCCCCCCTGCCGGGTGGGACGGCCCCGATCCTCTTCTCCCCTGCTTGGGGACCCTGCTGCTCTGTTCTAGATGTTTCCCAGTGTCTTAGAAGAGAGCCAGGATGTGAGTCCATAGGGACTTTGATCCCAGTGTGTGTCTGCGAGGAACACAGCTCCTCCCACTATAAACTCCCGGTGAAATCAGGCAGAGCCCTGATTTTAAATAATTTCTATAACATTTTTTTTGAGGGTGGGGTGGGAGGTTGGTCCTGGCAGTGCTCAGGGGTGCCTGCTGGTGCTCCCTCCGGGATCTATCTGTGGTTCCGGGGACTTAAGCCAGGTCTAGCCGCGTACAAGGTGGGCGCCTCACCCTTGACACTCTCTCTGGGCCCAACAACCCTTTTGTTATAGAGACAGCATCCGCTCATTCTAGGGAGCAGAAAATCAAGTCCTAAAATATCCACAAGTTTGTCCCCCAGAGATGACCTACTCAGCGGGTCCCACACTGCCCTCCAAGGGCCGTCACCGTGTGTCACACACTTCAGCTGTGGTGCTGGGGTGGCAGGAACCACGCCAACTCCGGCTGGGAGCCCTGCCCTACTTTGAGTCCTCCCTCTGGGTCCCAGCACAGAACAGAGGGCGTCTGTGTGAACTGGTAACCAGCACCCCAGCACCCCTCTGATGGTTGTATGGGGGGGGAAGGGTAGCAGGAAGTGGGGTGGGGGCAGGGGACAGCAGGAGCCGGTCCCTCAGCCAGGCCAGGCCAGGGGTGGGCCACCTGCCTCTATCCTGGCCCCTGACTCTCCATGACAGTGGGTGCTGAGGCTGGACTCCCTCCCCACTGCCCCCAGGGATAGGCAGAGTGGGGGTTAGGGAGGAGGGCGACTCTGGGGGTCTGGGTCTGCCCACCCACGACAGGCTCCCCCCAGCCACCCAGGGGGACAGAGCTCTGGAAGGGTCTCAGCTGCTAAGCAGACCCCACCTGGGGGTAGGGCACAAAGGCTGGGGGGTCTGGGATGCTACGCACTGGTCTGAACCACATCCTCTCCCTGTTCACATGCCCCACTCGGGCTGCATGGAAGAAGTCCTGAGCCAGCCTGGTGGCCCACTGGCCCCAGCTCTGCTGGCTGTGTGAGCAACTGACCCCCCACCCCCTCTCCGGGGGCTGCTCAACTCAGCCCTGACCAACACAAGCATGCAGCAACAGAATGTGGCCGGCGGACTGCTTGCTGGACCCTTCGTCGTCCGGCAGCTTGGAGGGAAAGGCCCATGCCTCAGGAGCCCATGGGAAACGGAATCCCAAGACGCCTCAGCCGGCCAGCACAGGAAACGGAATTCTGTAGAAGCCCATGGCCGGAGTCCCGATTCCGCTAAGCAAAAGGCTCAGGGAAACCACCCCGAGTCACTCTTGCAACCCCCCCTGCCCCCAACATGCATGCAGGTCTTTGCCACCCGGTGGAGGATTCCCAAGGGGCCAGTAGGCCGCTGTCATGGTGACGAAGGGGGTGGGGGATGATGACACGGGCCCCAGATGCAGTGGGGCTTGGCCCCTGGGGGATGCGTGAAGAACAGGGTCCTTCTCCTGCAGGGATTCCTCTCCCCACAGCCACTGGGGTCCCCTTCTCCAGAGCCTGCTGACTGGGGTCAGTGGGCTGACCTGGTGAGCAGAGACCCTTCCCTATGTCACTGTCAGTGTTTGGGAAACTTAGTGAAGTTCTGAAAGGGACATGCTTTCCTGCGGAAAACGCTCTCCTTCGGGCTGATGCCTGCCCGGGCCAGGGAAGCAGCTCCCTAAACCCATAAGCGGCCAATATGGGGGGTTTCCAGGCCGCTCCAGTCCTACCACTTAGGAGCAGGGAATTCTCTACGACTGCACAGACAGCAGAGATAGAGAAGGAACCGGTTCCCCCACGTGAATCTGGGGGGCTTCCGAGTTGTTCAGTGCTGCTGGGACAAACCCCTGAATCCCGAGTCCCGGGGTGCCCTTGGGGACCATCCACAGGCAAAGGGCCCTGAAGCCCGGTTGCAGGTGGTTTCATTCGCGGGCATCGAGCGCCCTCTGGTGGCGGCGGTGATTTTCCGGCCCGGTTGCATTTCTGGCCTGGGCTTCTTGCAGAAATCAGCCAGTTGGGATCCCGAGCCTGGTTCTCGGAAACACTGCTGACGGCTGGCGCGAGACACGAGACACGGCACCCTGCCTCTCCCAGCTACGCCTTCCTAGACGGCGTCCCTGTGTCTCTCGTGGGGGCCCGGCTGTCTCTAGAAAGCAGCGGAAGCCCCGGGCACTCGCAGCATGCTGCCGCTTCCTGAGGTTCTTTCCAGGGGACAGAAAGAGGGGTCTTGGCAGGGGACAGAAAGAGGGGTCCGCGGGCAGTGCCGGGGTCGGGGGTGGGGGAGGGATGCAGAGAGCTGCTGGTGGTTGCTGCTGCAGGAACAGAACGGCAGGGACGATGAGCGTCACGTGCGGAGAGAATTCAATGGAGTAAGAAGAAACACTCCACTCCTGGGGAAACTCAATTGGTGCTAAGTGATCGCAGACCGGCAGCTCATAAAGTCAAGAATGAAAACAAACCCCAAACCCCATAAAAGTGAAAGAAAACCAGCCAGGCTACAACTGGCAATAAAGCTTCGCTCTCTGGGGAAAGCTCCAGGCGTTTCCCGCACACAGGGCTGCAGGGAGCCGAGCAAATAGGCCTGACCTCACGTGACCCCGCATCCAGACCCCACATTCCAACCCCAGGTGACCCCACATGACCCTGGTTCCCGACCCTGCGTCCAGACCCTCATGTCCGGACCCCATGTTCCAACCCCCTGTGACACTGAGTCCCATCCTCGTGTTCCAACCTCATGTGACCCCACATGACCCCACATCCTGACCCTGTGTCCCGACTCTACCTCATGTCCAGACCCAACATCATGATCCCATGTGACCCTCGGTCCCAACCTCATGTTCTGATCCCATGTGAGACCCCACATCTTGACCCTGTGTCCCAACCCCACTCCGTGTCCAGACCCCACATCCCAACCCCACGTGAACCCAGGTCCTCACCTCATGTCCTGACCCCATGACCCCACATCCTGCCCTCATGTGACCCCAGGTCCTGACCTTGTATCCCGATCCTATTCCATGTCCAGACCCCACATTCTGACCCCATGACCCCCTGTGACCCCGGGTCCCAACCTCGTGTCCTGACCCCATGTGACCCCACATCCTGACCCTGTGTCCTGACCCCACATTCCCACTGACCTCGCATCCCGAGCCCCTGTCCGGACCCCACCCTGCATGCCCGCCCCGTGTGGGAGCAGGAAGGCTGTAACTCTGCGTGCGGGCCATGTCCACTGCGTGACGGCACTCACCTCCCCCGTGACATGCTTCTGACTGGCGGGACAGTGTGCCCGTGCGAGATACACCATCCTCACAACCGTCAGCTCCGATCCCTCACCCAGTGCCTTTCCCCCGCACCCGTTCCTGCTCTCTGGGACGGCGACTTCCCGCCCTGGCCAGCCAGCACTGCTGGGGGCTGTTCCTGGGCCCTTGTGGCCTCACAGGCAACATGGGTAAGAGTGTGAGTGTGAGTGTGTGTGTGTGTGCGCGCGTGCGCATGTGTACTCGGGGGTGGGGTGCAAAGTGCGGGGGAGTGAGGGACTTGGGGATCCCCAAGTGTCTCTCTGCCAGGAGACTTGGAGTGTCGGGCCCTTGGACTGACCCTGGAGTCCCCACTCCTGCTCCTCCTCATGCTCCCCGGGCACGTGCTGAGGGGGGATGGTCCAGGGGCGGCCCTGCCGTCTGACCCTTACTCCAGGCCTTTCTCTCTCAGGGCCGCTGTGCTCTGGCTCCGTCGCCTCTGCTGGTGACACCCGTCTGTCCGTGGAGGTTCGTCCCCCCGCAAGCCCAGGCCTTGTGTACACCTGGGTGACGGCATCTCTCGGCTGGCACGGTCCTGCCCGTGGCCACCGCTGTTGGCGGCAGACAGCAGGACACATGCGGAGGGTGCTGAAATTAGGCACCCTCCCTCGAGCTCCAAGGAGAACACAGTCCATCCAGCTCTGCTGTCATATAAAATGCCCTACCCGGGGGCTGGAGTGATAGCACAGCGATTAGGGCAGTTGCCTTGCACACAGCCGACCTGGGTTTGATTTTCAGCACCCCACATGGTCATCCGCGCACCACCAGGAGTAATTTCTGAGTGCAGAGCCAGGAGTAACCCCTGAACATTGCTGGGTTTTACCAAAAAAAAAAAAGAGGGAATATATTCTTCACATTCGCAATATGAATAGACACTTCACTATAGGAGACATATGGCTCATGAAAGTTACCCATCAGTAACAGGGATTAGGGCCCGCTCAAGCAAATCAATGAACAACAACGGGAGGACAGTGATTCTGATTCTGATTCTGAGGGCAACAAAAGTGAAGCTCATGGGGCTGGAGCAATAGCACAGTGGGTAGGGCATTTGCCTTGCACGCAGACAACCCAGGTTCGATTCCCAGCATCCCATATGGTCCCCCGAGCACCGCCAGGAGTGATTCCTGACTGCATGAGCCAGGA
>JAOXYA010000001.1:93683852-93697217 GCA_028565675.1 Sorex palustris
TTGCAGCTGAGCAGAGGGTGGGGGTGGGGGTGGGGTGGAGGGGAAGTCAGATGGGAATTCTTTTCATTCCATTCAACAGCGCCTGTGTTTCCCCCAGCCCCAAGGCTGTGTAGGTGGGAGGGGAACTGTACTTAGTAACCACATTCCTGCTCAGGTTTAAAATTAATAGCTACAATATTCAATAAAGTAACAGTTTAAACCTGGACTGAAATGAGGCTAAAAATAACCCGCCGCTTTTGCATCCCTGTCTCTTGCCAGCCGAAGGCTTAGCGGATTCAACAGGAACCCCAGTGGCCATGGTCCTGCCAAGCGTCAGTCAGGGTTTGAGGCCACCAACGGTCCCATATGCATGATGGGCTCTGACATCAGTGGTCTGTACACGCCCATGCTCAGGGGACCATATGGGATGCTGGGAATCGAACCCAGGTCAGCTGAGTGCAAGGTAAATGCCATACCCGCTGTGCTATTGCTCCAGCCCAGATGTCCAACACTTTTGTCGTCTGTGGTGTCCCCTTGTGATCTGTCCTCAGGGGAATTCCAGACAACTGTCCCCCAACAGCAAGGAGGCTTCAGAGACCAAAGAAGCTCTTTCCATCCGCCGAAATCTGATCCGTTGCCATGACTTGGAGGCCTTTGTGGGTGGCAAACACAAAATCGATCCCTTTGAGGAGCTCGTTCTCCCCTAGCTGGGACACCATGGACAAGGTCACTCACTGCCCTGTTGGAGGTAGACCTCAGCCACAACCACTCCTGCCCCCAGCCCCAGCTGTGCCCAAAGCTTGATTTCCAAATCGCGGCAGAGTCTCGCTCCAGGAGAAACTGCATGCCGGGGTTTGGAAGAGTTGGTGCAAAAAATAAAACCAAAACCCCCAAAAAAGCTAATCGTGTTTCTAGTATGCGTTACAACATTATGGATATGCTAGGTTGGATAAAATCACGACTTGTTTGACTTTTTAAAATGCAGCTCTCAGACTGGCTTCCCGAGCCTGCGGCTGGCAGGCGGTGCTGGCATCAGCCCCGGGCTGCCTTTTTCCTCGGATGATGCGGCCCCACCTGAACTGACCCACTTTCTGTAGGGTCTTTGTGCAGGGCCTGTCCACCCGTAGCACAGGCCAGAACTGCCTTTGGCTCCTAAGACCTTGCTGAGCGGCTGGGGAACTGCACCCCACCCATGGATCTAGGAGAAAAGACGCTCAGAGCAGAGACCAATGCGTCCATCTTGGCCCCAGGTAGGGGGCTCCTCTCCTAGACAACATTCTAGGTTTGGGTTGTTCTCGCAAATTCCTCTTCCTTTGCTCCGTAGCTATGCCCAGTCTGGGGTAGATGGGCAGAAGATGAGCACCCTGGTCCAGGAACAGCAAAGCTTCCCCACTGCACCGCGCTGCCAACCTGGGGTTTGGGGGAGAATAGACTTTTCTCTTCATATGAAATGCCAACGCCTAATTGTTACCCCCTGTGGCCCTTCTCTCCTGTCACAGCCAAGTCTGGGGATGGAACCTGGTATAGGTGGAAGGTCAAGCATGCCAGGATGCTGGGCAGTCACTGCCTCTCCCAGAGTGGGGCATGCACAGCCCTCAGGCCGGGGCATGCCTCCACTCCCAGGCTCTGCGTCTGCGTTCATCGTCAGCAACCCCCTTTTTTTTACTCCAAAGGAAGGAACTCATCATTCCTTCGCTGTGTCCAGCAGAAGGTCACTCTCACGTCCACCTGCTGCCCATCTCCAGGGGCACTCTCTGGCCAGCATGTGGCCAGGGTCACAGGGGAAGTAGAGTGCCCCACCTTGCCCGCCCCCACAGAACACGAGTGAGATGCTCTCTCCCTCTCTCTGGCCGTGAGCCACCCCACCCCCGCATCTCCCCGAGCTCAGGGGAGGGTCTGGGTCCCACTGTTCGGAAGGAGATGTGGACAGAAATTAAACATGGCAGGTTCCTCCACCCACCAGGAGGCACAGCCTCCCAAAAATCAATCGACCTTCCATAAGCAAACAAAGGAACCGCCAGCGGCTTCTGAGACTCTCGCCCGTCACTCCAGCACAATTGGGGAGGTGGGGAAGAGTCGGTGAACGGGCAGGGAAACTGGTCCACACCAAGACCCAAGGCAGCAGAGGTGGGTCACACCCTCCCCCAGGCGACTGGGGTGCTATCGTCTACTGCAGGCCGAGCCATCTCCAACTTCCTTTCCTCTCCACTCTGCCCCGGGGGACTTCCTCCTGGCTACAGGGAACTCTGGCGGGTGACCCTGTAGAACCCACAGCTGGCAGTGCCAACCTGGAGAGAGAACCAGGGAGACCTGGGGGCATTGAGCTGCCCCAAATTCCAAATCACGATGTGGCGAAGCAAGGACACGACTCAGCCAACAGTCAGCCCACTGCGGGCCCTTTCCCAGCTGACCCCGCAGGGGAGCTGGAAAAGGACCTCGGGCACCTCAGGAGCTCCTGCTGAACAAGAAACAGCACCCCCACCCCACGCCACCCCAGAGCGCACAGGTCCCTTCCCTGTCCCAGGCCTCTCGCTTCTGCTCAGCTTGGTGCTCTGGTGAGTCAGCCATGACCTGGCCGATTCTCAGGGCCAGCCCTTCTCCCCTGGCACTGGGGGCTGACCAGCAGAACTTTCATTTCTCTGCCTGCGCCGTGACTTCCTCGGCAGGCACAGCTAACTCACACCGAGCGTGGTGCCGGCAGCTGCCCTCTCACCTTACCCAATGAGAGGGAAAATGACTCTGGGCAGGTTTCCCTGCTTCCCCCTCCCCAGCGGACGTCAATCATCTAAATGGGACTCAGCACCGTGCACCAGGGAGCCGGGGGCTGGGCGTGTGCAAATGTCAAGTCGCATTAAGCATGCAGGCGAGCACCGCACGCCCCTGCCAAGCACCCTGTCCTCAAACAATGAGCGAGCAGTTTGCCATGGGCTGGCCGGCAGCCCTCAGAGGACAGTCTCTGTGGCGCCCACTCGGGGGCAGCAGGGGTGGCACAAGACGGTCAGCCTGAGTCCAAGGGAGGAGGTGTCTTACCCCTGGAGGCCATGGGTTGGGTTGGTTTTTTCCAAGGCGGCCAACCAGCAAGCCTGTTTCCCGGGAGCCAATCCCACTGGCACGCAGAGGTGCAACCAGCCTGGCAGCCGGGACATCCGGCGAAGGATGCCACGTCGTGGGCCCCATTGTCCAGGCTCTTGGCCTGGCACCTGCTCCTTCCTTCCTTGGGGCGAGAGATCACTTGTGTGCCTGCTCTGCAGAGGGCAGATAGCCCCCAGGACAGGACATGTGAAAGCAACTTGCTCAGAGCCTGAGCACACGAAACCTCACCTGGTAGTCTAAACCTCACTCCTCCCACCTGCCCCCCGCAGCGCTGTGTACAGCGCTGTGTACACACACACACACACATACACACACGCGCGCGCGCGCACGCAGCACGTGTGCACATGCACACATGCACACTCGCAGTGCCTCAAGGGTGGGGATGGAGCCAGCACCACCAAAGACCAGCCGCCAAATAGCTGCACCATGAGACCTAGCTTGCTGCACGGAAGTGCGCTAATGCTACACTTCCAGTGGAAGGAGGCCACAGAACTACGGACCAGTGGGACATCATGTGGCTTAAGAAAAGAGAGAATTGGTCCAGGGATTGTAGCTCAGCTATTAAGGCATTTATTTGCCTTGCATCATTGAGGCCCCGAGTTCCACCCTGGGTACCACAAAGCAAAGAGTGCATGAGTGACACAGACACACCCAAAGGAAAGCCCTTAGAGAAGAAAGCCCAAGGGGGCCACGTCAGCCAAGGGGGCCTGGGGCACAGGACGGAAGGCCAAGCTTCATGGTCTTCCATCAGCTTTGCCTTTTGAGTGGGATGTATTTGGTGGCTGGAAAGACATATAGCGAGCAAGGCACATGCCTGACTCACAGCCAATCTGATTCCTGCCATCCGCAACGTAAGTGGTCCCCTGAAGCCCGCCCGAAATCATCCCAGAGCACTGGGCCAGGAGTAAGCCCTGGGCACCACCAGCTGTGGCTCCCCCAAACCCAAAAGAGGATGCATTTTAGGGTTTCTGTTTCTTTTCAGGGAAACAAAATCGTTCCATTTAAAGAAAGTTAGAAAAGTGCGCAGGGAGAGAAGTATCATATTCAAGAGAGAACACAGGCTTCACCACAAAGGAGAAAGCCTTCGTTCCAACTTTTAACAAAAGTTAAAAAAAAATAATTAAAAATTGGAGACTTATCAGCGTTACCAGACAGGGATAAATGCAAGCGGAGAAGGGCAAGACCTTTGAATCAACGAGAACCAAATCCAGGTGCACCACACGTCTGTCAACTGCAGGGCTTCCAAGGTTAAAGATTAAAGCCGGCGCAGAAGAACCACAAAATGAAAACACGCTCTTCAATTAATTTCTACGGCGCATAGAAAACTCAGCACAGCCACCTGCGTGCTGCAGTCAAAGCTCTTTGCTATTATAAATGCCAGCTGCAGGGCAGGTTGGGGGGGTGCAGGAGGGGGGCGGAAGGAGATTTGGAAGGAGAGACCAGGGACTGGTTGCCTCCCCCACATGCTTCCCAGCATGGCCCTAGCCCTTGCTGGCCGGCCCAGGAGAGTGGCCTTTCGAGTAGAGGATGGACCTGGGCCCCAGGTGAACCCACCTGATCTCACGTGGAGCAAACCTATTCTACAGTTCAGAGAGACATCGAACCCTGAGGGGCAGCCTTCCAAGATTCCAGTTCGGGTATTTGCTTACGCTCATCCCTCTCGCCTGCCCAGACCCAGGGGAACTTAAGGCTGGAGACCTCTGCTGACTAGGTGTTTAAAGGATCTGTCTGGGGAACTTGGGAGGGAACTTTCCCTCCTTCCCTCTGCACAGGGGAAAACAAAAACATAGGGAATAGTTATGGAAGTGGGAAAGGGGTTTTATCCTGGGAGCTGGAGGGACAGTACAGCAGGTAGGGTGCTCGCCTTGCATGTGGCCAAGCCAGGTTGGATCCCCTGTACTTTATAGCCCGCCCCCCCAAGCCTGCCTGGAGTGATCCCTGAGCCCAGAATCAGGAGTGTGCCCTGAGCACTGCTGAGTGTGCTCTCACCACCAAAAAAAAAAAAGTGTTTTACTCTGAAAAGATCCCGTATTTGCTATTTCTTCTTACTGATAACTTTATTAGAAACTCTCTAAGCAAACCCCTGCTTTTCATTATGAATTTACTAACCCCTTTTGTAGGACAAATCACTCATCCATAAAGACAGGTGGGTTTATCACTAAGAAAAGGTATCTTCAAGGGGGTATATTCCCAAGCAAGGCTTCTAGTAAACCTGAACTGTGACTGGCTGTCCATGCATGGGTAACACTACTGTAACCCTCCAGACCCTCGTGACAATAGAAAGCTGCATACCAGCCCCTGGGTGTGAGCATGAGTCTTCATCACCCAGCCCACACACTTACTGGCCACTCTGCACCAACCAAGTACACCCGTGACATGCCAACATGCGCCGAATCCCCCTCGCTGCTCATGAGGACTCAATCACAGGGGCCAGGACGGACTTTCGCTGAGACTTCCAGGAGCCTTTCATCACAAACAACTTCCCTTTCTTCCCTTATGTGTCTGTGATTCTGCCACACAAGAGGTCTCCCAAAAAAGCTGATCCAGGAGCCGGAGACAAGAGTACAACAGGCAGGGTACTTACTTTGTGTGTAACCCATCCAGGTTTGATCCCCAGCATCCTAGAGGGTCCCCCAAGCACCTCCAGGAGTGATTCCTGAATGCAGAGCCAGGGGTAACACCTGAGTGCTGCCAGGAGTGACCCCCCAAAAAATCAGAAAGTTGAGCCTGCCCTCACTATCTTCATTTCCTTGAGACAGTGACTTCCAACGCTGGTGATATGGGGAACGATGGGGATCTCCCATGGGGATCTTCCACCAGGTGAGGCAGAAATGAAACCCTCCACACCCCTCAAAGGCACTTTGCACAGGACTAGTAATACAAGAAACACAACTTGATGCCAGCATTAGCAAACAACGCTACATTAAAAAAAAAGCAGAACAAAAAGTGATTCCTCCCTCCCACCCCCAACCTCCCAACCTCCCTGCTTTATGCTGACAAAGAACACAGGCAAACAGAAAGGCCATTCAGTGCTGAGTGATTAGCAGAAGTATCCTGGAAAGATCTGCCAACAAACCTGAGAAACTCACCCCTTAAGAAACCTCAGCCCCGCCGGAGCCAGAGAACAATAAATAGGGTCTTTTGCCTTGCACTAAACCAACCCAGGTTCAATTCCCAGCACTATGCATGGTCCCCCCAGCACTGCCAGGAGTGGTCCCTGAAAGCAGATCCAGGAGTTAAGTCCTGAGCTGTGCCGGGTTATGGTCTGCAAACCAGAAAAGAAAACCCAACCCAAACAATTTATAATCAGAAAATCATTTGAGTGCACGAATTTGTTCATTCTAGGTCACGAGTAATGCATTAGAAGAAATATGGGTTGCAAACTTTGCAAGGCTACCTAGCAATCTTTATCATCAGGCTATAAAGCTGAATGAAAAAAAGATTTAGACAGTCACATGACATGTTCATGTGGGCTGAGCAAGGAAACTGAAGGAAAATCCAGCAACCTAATGCACTTTGGCTGGATTTCTTCACCCCAGCACTTTGAGGTTGGACCATTCTTTGCTGGAAAGGTCACTCCTGGGCACAAAAACACAGAACCACATCCCTGGCCTCTGCCCACCTGATGCCCATAGCATCCTCCCCACCTGCCAAGAGATCTTTCTAGACACTGCAAAGTGTCTCCTAGGGAACAAGAACAACTTGAATGAGAACCACTAGGCTTAGACTACTTAATTTTCTCATTTCCCTCACTCTAAAATAAACACCTTGTTTTTAAACAAAAGAGATAATAGGAAGAAGCCAATTTTAGTGGCTTGTTCCTAAGTAGGAAAAGTAAACAAATACATTTTTACTCTTTAAGGATGAAAGCTGTTTGCTCTTCCCTTTTGGCTGGGTCAGTGGGAGTGGAGTGGTTCCTGAGTGCATGAGCCAGAAAACCCTGGGTCTCACTAGGCATACACTCTAACCCTGAAGCCAGCCCCAGAACCGACTTCTTTCACTGCATTGCCTTCAGTCAAGAACACAAGACTGGCTGGAGCCATGGTTCAGCAGGGAGGGCACTTGCCTTGAGCATGGCCGATCCAGGTTAGATTCCCCGCATCCCACAGGGTCCCCTGAGTGCACTCACTAGAAGTGAGTGCAGAGCCAGGCACAGCCCCGCGCCACTGGGTGGACCACCCTGCCACGCACAAATGACCACAAGACTGGCGGACCTCCTTCACTTGCAGCTCAGAAGCAGCACAAGTGAAACCCACCCTGCAGCCTTGAGGATTTCATTCCCCACAGCTGCTTCCCTTCTAAACATCATGCATGCATGCACGCATGCACACACGAGCGCGCGACAAGTCACAGACAGTCTCTTCGCTCACATTTGGTCACTTGCTGCCAGGCATTCTGAGGACCTGGTTCTCCACATCCCTAAGTATTAGAGCGCTCGGTATTCAAGAATAAAAAAGTGTCTTCAGAAGCCACACAGTCTGTGGGAGACAAGTGGCCAAAGAACAGTGATGGCAAAAATAAACCAAAACTATTTTAGATTCCTCTGGCAAGGTGTGTGTGTGGGGGGGGGGGGAGTAAAACGGAAACACTGCAGGACAGCAAGGACAGTTGATGAGGATTTATTCTAGTTTTGTGGATTAACAAATCCCACTCGATCAGCTGCTCCTGTAGCCAAACTAATAGGAAACGCCTTCGCAGGTTGCCGACAGTTTTTGCAATAGGATTGCCCAGTTCTCTCAAATTCAGAATCTGTGACTCCTTCTGGATATCTTCCTGGGGATGGTTTCTACCACAAGCTGCCCAGGAGGCTTACAACTTTCCACCAAATGCAGATGTATCCACTGTCACCCCACCCAAACACACGTTGGCTGCTTCCCTAAACTGGGAACTTGGACCCGGGGAGAGAGCTGGAAATATGAGCGGTGATAACTGATCTATAACTGGCCTGAGAGCAGAGGCAAAGAGAGTTTCGACCTCAAAGCTTCAGAATTTCTGCCACAGTAGGGTTGGAAGAGAAGGTGGAGCATCTTGGTACCAAATTCCTTCCAGAGGATTCTAGCAAAGGAGCCCATGTGAGCACCACACTGGACAGCGTGTCTATTTTGGTTTGCTTCTCCCAATCCTCAGCAAGCATGAGCAATCTGGGGGTATTTCGCCCACCACTGTAGTGGAGCCCAGATGTGTCTATCCACCTGCTTCAACACCTGCTTCACGAGCCCAGATAGTTAGAAGTGAAAATGCCCCACAAAGCAACAAGAACATCGTTGAAGTGGTTCATAAAATTATTGGTAACAACTGTTTCTCCACTATTGGTCAAAGTAATAAACACATTTACATAATAATTCTAAAGTATTTCAGATTCAAGTGAGTATAGATTGTGCTGTAAAACTAACTATATAGTGGCAGTGTTAAGAGGACTACTTGGGGCTGGAGCGATAGCACAGGGGGTAGAGCATTTGCCTTGCACGTGGCCAACCCAGGTTCCATTCCTAGCATCCCATATGGTCCCCTGAGCACCCCCCCCCCAGGAGTAATACTTGAGTGCATGAGCCAGGAGTAACCCTTGTGCATCGCTGTAACCCAAAAAGAAAAAAAAAGGACTACTTAACAGTCCAACCATGTAATGAGCATTTACGAGACAGCAAATACATCAGTTTATCCAAAGTCCTAAGCACCCTGTGAACTATATATACTATTTTCTCATTTCTGAGAAGGACCTGAGTAGGTACAGGGCTTCTTCCCAGGTTTAAACTATATTATAAAGGCTGGCCTAAAAATAAGACAGTGTAGATCAGTTCCAGGGTGACTGAACGTGTACATTTTGAGAGAAAGACGGATATACTGGGGGGAAAAATAGGAGGCATCAAAATTTTATGGATTTTCTATATAATACTCTATGAGATAGAGTATTATAGCTTCCACAATCCCAAAACATTGAAATTATTTTATGTCGTGTTTAAAATTTAAAAAGCTTCTTTGAATATTTCATCTTTTCTTTCTACTCACAGAGTACAAGTCCCTAAGTGTACATAAAGCAGAATATTTTTCTGGTTCATTAAGATAGTTTAGCAACTTCTGATAAATGAAAAATTCAATAAATACTTAGTGACTAATAGGTGTGAGATTAGATAGAAAATAAAAGCCACCTTGCCTCCTTTTTCATACATGCCATTTTCCTGCAAGCAAACTTTGTGAGTAAATCAGACTTTTTTCTGCTCCCCCCCAAAAAAAACCCTATAAATAAAGTCTCTTTTACATATGTAAATTTAAGTATGGGCAGGCAACCAAAGGCAGGATTTCAAATTTTTCTCCACAAAGTCAAAAGCCCTTTTAATTCCCTGTGAGGCAGCCCCCAGGAACGCTTCCCTTCCCCGTTATATGTGCTTCCAGAATTGCCTGTGGGTACACTGTCAAAACACTTCTTAAACTAGATCCTGTCTTAGCAGTCAGCTCAATTTTAGAATCAAGTTTGAGACTGGGCATTTGGCATTAATTCCTTTAAAAAGCTAAGAACTATAATTTCAGTATCCTATTACTAGTAATTTCAACAGCGGGACAGAGCTAAGTATCATAATCCTTTCTTTTTTTAAAAAAAAATAAGGCATTTTAATGCATTATGTTACTTCAATCACCCTAACCAAGGATTATTTTAGCAAGAACTAAAAGGCCTTAAAATTCAAAATGGAACATAAAGCTTAAAGTAGACTAGCTAATGGTCTGAAAAATTCTTGGTAAAAAAATACTGGAGTAAGTCTTCCTGACCTTAAACTTGGCAATAGTTGCTTAGATGGGATACAAAGTCCAGTGTCAAGACCAAAAAAAAAAAAAGCCATTAATTTACATCTGTTAAGATTTTTTTTAATGTAATGAGTTTCAAAATATCTCAGCGATAGCACAGCAGGTAGGGTGTTTGCCTTGCATGCAGCCCACCCAGGTTCAATCCCCAGCATCCCATAGGGTTCCCCATTCACCACCAGGAGTAACTACTGAGTGAAGAGCCAGGAGTTGCCCCTGAGCATCCCTGGATGCGACTCTCAATAGCAAAACTAAATAAATACCTCAGCAAGTTGAAAAGACAAGCCATAGCAGAGGGACACAGATTCTGTACATTGGCAAAGAACTTCTATTTGCAATACACAAGGAACTCTTGCAACTCAAAATGTCAACCCAAGAATCTGAAGGGCCCCTTCCCCAAGAACAGAAAACAGGCACATGAAAAGATGCTCCATCATGAGGAGATGAAACCCCAAAGGAGAGAGAGAGAGAGACAGCAAACCCACCAAAGGAACAAAAGATCACAGTTCACAAAACTGTAAACAACGCCATTCCTCCCCACGGAGGGAATCAGAGAGTGCAAAATAGTTGGGCAGCTCCCTTAGAAATAAAACACAGGACTAACACACTGCTCAGCAAACTCAGTCCTCGTTACATGCCTGGGAGAAATGAAACCACCAGACGGGAGTGGGGATATAAATGTTCCTAGTAGCATTAATTCGTCGTCATCAACCAGCAGCAGAAACACAGGCCCACTGACAAGTGAGTGATAAACGGCATGGAACAGAATATTACTGAGCTACCAAAAAAGAATAAAATACTGGGGCCAGAGGGAGAGCACAGGGGTACTAGGGCCGACGCTGGTTCTGTCCCGGGAACCACATGGGCCCAGAGCATCAGTGGGTGCTGTCCTGGGGTTCCCTGAGCACATGGACTGCGCCATCCCCAGCACCACAGGGTCTGAGCAGTCACACCCTTGGGGTCTCACATGGAATTCCTGTCCCAGTGGGTTGAGAATAATTTGAAGGGACCCCAGCAGTCCTGGGGGGCACTGCTTAGGGGGCTCCCCGCATCCACACCAAAAAAAGAAAAAAATATATATATATATAACAAAGACACAGACTAGGATATGGGAGAACATCCAGGGGGAAGGACGCCAGGCACGAAAGATTATTCAGTCCCACTTATGAGACTGGACAAGTCCCAAGACACCAAGTGCATTCACGGCTTCATGAGTCACCTGGGTTGCTTGCCAGAAACCCACACCTGAGGCTCGGCAGGAACCAGTGACCCCCTTCACAGCTGCCAAAAGAGCCAGGTGCAAGGGGCCACCCGCTGGCCCCGTACCCAGCTCTGCTGAGCAGCAGAAGCCTGGCGAGCACCAGTAAAAAAAATCCGCGCCAGTTGTGCCAGCCTCCGTCATCACAAAATCAGCATCACCCCAGAGGAGAGGAAGTGGGAGATCAAACGCAGTTGAATTCATAGAGAAAGAGACGGTACCTAGCAACAGACGGGCCTCAGGTCAAGCCTTCCCAAAGAACCACATGTGGGGGGGCGGGGGATGCCCAGCTTCTGGTTTTCACCTGCCAACGACATGGGGGGGGGGGGAATGGGCCATGCGATGACTTTTCCCCTACCGTATCCTCCAGGGGCCTTTACAAAGCCACTTCTAAATTATAGATGAAGCTCAGGAGAGAGCACGCTCCACAGGCCCCCCTGCTAAAGTCCTCCCACCTCCGCTTCCTCCCAAGGACAGTTGGGATGCGGACATCTTGCAGGTGAAGCAACCTGAAATGGGGTGGTACGGGGCGCGCCCCTCAGCCGTTGGAAGAGGAGGAACTGGGAGGGGAACACGGGCAGTCTGGTTCCGTGGGACATCTTCACGCAGCTCAGATTCCCACTCAGCCCAGAGATCCACTTGCAAAACGGTCCCCAGTGCATCCTCACTTCCCGGGGCACTGCGCCTTTACTTCTCCTCCACCCGGCAGTTTGCAGTTGGGAGCTGAGAATCCTGCTCCCCTCATCAGCTCTAAATTCTACTCCCCAGGAGTGGAAGATGTTGCTTCTTGGCTAAAGATGGGAAATGAGAGATGAACTATGCAGGCAAATGAGCTTCTTGTTTCCCTCCCTCCCCCCCCCCCCCCACACACACACTCTGTATTCTATTATCTTGATCCCACATGGATGTCTTTGTTGGAAATAGAATGAGGAACTGAAGATGGGGGAGGGGGGAGTGTTTCCTGCAGCCCTCTGCACCCAAACCTACTCTTCTGCTCCTCCTGTGTTAACCCTGTGGCCATGAACTTCAAACTCTGGGGTTCACTCCACAGCTCTAGTCAACTGTCAACTCGGGCAATCACTTCCTGGATTTCTGTTACCCTCCCTCCACGAAACTGAAAACAGCTCATTGATCCTTCTGGGAAGATTAATCTACACAAAGGGCTCACTTTACCAGGGGCACCCAGTAAGCAATGGGTCACTGGTAGCCCCGACTATCTGCCATCCCTGTTCCTCAAGTCCATTGGATTGTTTCAAGTCACTTTCCTTCCATAAACTGCTCTGTCCTTGGCCTATGGAGGCGGGGACGTACAGGAACGGTCTTCCCTATGTAGAATGTTTCCATCATTGTGCCAGCGACAAGCTGGGTGACCATATGTCCACATTTGCCCTGGCAGTCCTGGTCTGCGCCTGTTGTCTCAGCTTAATTATTAATGGTCCTCCCGGTCCATGGCCTCCCCCTCCCCCTTACTGTCAGACGTGTCCTGGTTTGGATAACCGATGTCATGTTCACTGTCCTATTAACAACACCTGAAACAAACAAAAACCAACTGTGTGGCTGTGTTCACAGACCATGACGCAGCAAACAGGCTGCCCAGGGTATCTGGGGACCATGACGGGACATGTACACTGGTGAAGAGAGAACCTGGAGCCAGGGTGGGGAGCGGTAGGGAGACTGGACTGGCCACAGCACAGAAGACCAATGTGCAGGGTCCACATTGACCTCTTGTACTGCTCACTCCCTCCGCACTCCCAGGAGCAGACCGTGCTACACAGAAGAAAAACACCGGTGGGTGGTTCCAAGCTAAACTTCTTTCACCCAGATTGAATATTTGGGGCCAGGACAGAAAACTACTTGTGAGGTTAGACCACCTGTTCCAGGCCCCCAAATCAAATATTTCCAGGTTTGTCATTGATCAAGTGCTCTAACAGCTGGATGTTGCCGTGTATCACTGGTGGCTCACACTTGAATTGATGTCCCATGGCCAGTGTGGACCACTGATGGCTTCTGGATGTCACATCAGACAGACCACCACCAAACAAGTATGATAGTTCATTGATTATATTGATTTGCTTAGGTATAAAAATATTGCCAGATAGGGCTGGAGCGATAGTAAAAGGGGGTAGGGTATTTGCTTTGCTTGTGGCTGACCCAGGTTCAATTCCCAGCATCCCATATGGTCCCCTGAGTACCACCAGGAGTAATTCCTGAGTGCAGAGCCAGGAGTAACCCCTGAGCAT
>JAOXYA010000001.1:93750281-93761318 GCA_028565675.1 Sorex palustris
GACTGTGACCGTGATTCTCCATTGGGTATGGTGTGTGTGTGTGTGTGTGTGTGTGTGCTCTCTTGTTTCCTACTTTCGGTTTCATCTGGATTGCCACACGTGTGTGTATACTTGTCATATATCATATGCATCCTATATATGTGATATAGATTCACATATATACATATGTATCACTAGAGAGTTTCCCCATTGGCTTGACTCTGAATCCTCAGCATGTTTGTGGAATTCCCAGGTGCCGTTGGATTTCTCCTTTGCCCCCCAACTGTATTGGTGTTCCTTTTCTTTTATTCTCATCCTAGAGTGTTTGCTTCTTTGTGTTTGCATGGAAAGTGCTTTCTCTGAAGAGACATGTTTCCCTGAGTTCGTTCTTCATATTCCCCCACCTGCTCCAAGGATGCTACCTTTGCTGGAGACAGTCCGGTGGGTCATGCCCTTCGTGGCTGTCAGAACCATTCCCAGCGGCTGAACACTCTCTTGAAAGAACACGCATAGGATCTTAATCTGTATGTGTTTAGGAAATGTGGGCACAGTTTTTTGTTCTCCAGACTCTGAGGAGGTTCCTCTGGCTAACACGTAGATTAAAAACTGCAGAAATGAGTTGCTCTCTTCTTAAGTTTCTTACACAGCACTTTTACCGTGCAGGGAATCCACATAATTGGAGCAATTACTAACGTATGGCCAGAAAATTGACATTAAAAGTCTAGTATTGAAGTAGTTCTGTGATTATGGTCAAATGATTATAGTTTACCAAAGTTTCTTGAAATATCTAAATCTAATTTCCTTTTAGACACAGATTTAGGATTACTGTTTCACGACCTCTACTTATCTGTCACGGCAGGTTCATGACTTACAGAGTGAACTCAGTCAAGAAAAAGAAGAAGCTCAGAAGAAAATGCAAAAGTTTGAGGAAGTTTTGAAGTGAGTAAGATGGTAATATTGTTGATTTTTCAAAATGTTCTTATTCTAGACTGTTAGGCAAATAAACTCACCACGAGTTCAAGTAATTAGAACAAAAACTTCGCAGTTTTATAAGGGTCTTGAAGGGTTTTAATTTGAGATAGTTTTTCATCGTGAATCTCTATTTTCACAATTTTATTACTAATCAGTAAATTTTTTTTGAAAAAAAGAAAAATTGGTACAGCTGCTTTTAAACTATAGGAATGTAAGAAAGTAGAACATAGTGGTTTCAGATGCTTAAACCACTTAAATGAAAACAGATTAAAAAAATGCCCCCACATAATTTTGATCTTAGCACATACAGAAATCCCTCTCAAGATTTTGTTGAGAAATTTAATCAGTGCCCTAGACACTGTATTTGAAAATGAACATCTCTGCAGACAGTATTTAGAAAAGATTTTATCTTAATGTCACTCTTTTTGCTGGGGGAGGGAGCACACCTGACAATGCTCAGGGATTACTCCCAGCTCTCAGGAATAATGAGTGTCCTCAGGAATCAGTGCTGTCAGTGCTTGGAAAACCATGTGGGGTTCTGAAGATTGAACCCGGGACAGCTACATGAAAGGCACATGCCTTATTAATTATTCTTTCACTCGGGCCCCACTGTAATACTTAAAACGTAAGTATTCAATGATTAGATTTTTTTCCCCACTCATTTATGAAGTTGATAAGGCCCTGTTTATCATGAGATTGTTGAAGTTTTGTATATTTTTTCCCCTGAATGAATCACGGATTCATTCAATGACTATTCAGTTCCTTCAATGTGTAAACCCTTTCCAGAGACCCTGATGGCCCAGTTGGAAATGGAGTCAATAACTTTGATGCAGTACATAGTGACGGAACTCTGACAGGAGAAAGGTTAACAGGATGCAAAGAATATGATTTGGGTCAGAGCCATTATACCGTGGGTAGGATAGGGTTCCTTCCTTGCATGTCGCTGACCTGGGTTCAATATCCACCACCCGATATGGTTCACTGAGCCCTGCCAGGAGTGATCCTTGAGCACCACGGCATGTGGCTCCCAAACCAAACAAAAACAGGAACAAAACCCTCAAACCAAGCAAGCGAACAAACACAAACCAATAGTGATAGTGTGACTGAACAAGGAAAGCTTACTGGAGCCCAGTGTCACTGCATGACCAACCACTCAAGAACCAGTGAATCCCCTACACCAGGAATAACCACAGAAAGGAGAAAAATAAAGACCCCCAGAGCAGGTCAGTGTAGCAGCATTCTGCAAGGGAAGATTGTGCCATCAAATCTCTTCCTCATTTTCCTTGTTATTCAAATGTCCGAAACTGGCAGCACAGGGTGTCAGATATTTTTACCTATGAAGGCCTTAGTGGTGGAGTTTTCACATCACCATGTATGAATTAGCTGAATTCAGAAGAGAATTACACTATTCATTAAACAGTCAAGTAGCTGTTTATTCTACTTCTATTTGAATCCTGAGCAAACTGGAGCGTTTGTATCTTTGTGGATCTGACACCTCCCTTCCTTCTTCGAATAATTTTTTTCCCTCTTGGAAATGTTAACTTTCTTCATCTGTTCAAGTTGCCATGCTTCTGTTTCCCTGTTGATCTACTTAATTCTTTAATAATTTTTGTAGAAGTTTTAAAAAACTAGTTTCTTGATTTTTAAAATTTTATGTTCCTAAAGGAAAAAGATCATCTTTAACAGTAAATCAGCAAATATTTGTTAAGTACCTACACACACACAGACACACATTAACACATAGTAGTGTCATAATAAAAGAAACATTGGGTTTAGTAGTAATAGCTCAAGAGGGAATACTGTTTTTAGCAATTTTACAATCCAGGTTAGGCGTTCGAAATACTTTGTACATTAGGCGTTGTATTGTTGACGGTAAGGGCAACTTGAATTGGGAAAGACTTTTTCAGTGAGATAGTTTATAAAACAATGGTGCATCTTTTAATGTTCATCATAGATAATAAAATAACGGAAATATCTTTTTCTCTAAACAACATCATTTCCCAGCCTTAGTACATTCTTTGGTGCTATTGATTTTTTTTTAATTTAATGGTGCTATAAAACCCAGCTCCTGGAAGCACGCAGCCACAAATGCAGCTGTGCGACATCTTATTATCTCATTCTTACTTTGTACAACCTGGCAGGCTACCAAATGTAACCTGCCCATACGGCAGAGTCTGGCAAACTCCCCGTGGTGTACCCAATATGCCAAATACCAGTAACAATGATGGGTCTCATTCTCCTAACCCTGAAAGAGACTTGAATGTGGCACTTAAAAAAAAATCTCAGGGCTAGAACGAAGGAGATGTTACTGGGGCCTGCTCGAGGTGCTGGGGATCAGTCAACGCAGGCTTCACACGTGCAAATACTCTCCCAGCTTTTCCGTGTTTTTTAAAAAAAGTCCTCACCAAAATGCTGAATTTTGCCTAAGGTTGAGAAAAATGGGATATTTAAATTTCAATAAAATTCCTTTGTAGGCTTTTCTGAGTAGGTGATGTTTTCATTTTTGCTAAATGCCTATGTGATCCCCAGCGTTTGGCACCAGAACTGCAGGAGGAATGAGCCCTGGGAGTAGCAGGGTGGGTGATTGTGTGATCTGAACTTCAGAGCCGCAGGCGCAAGCTATTTGCCCAAATGAAAATATTTTCAGGGGTGGGGGTGGGCAGTGGAGGTGGGGGTGGGAGCGACGATTGTTGCTTTGGGTGGGATCTAAGAATTTTGTGTTAGACCTGCCCTGCCCTTGGCCCAGAGATTATTGCATTTTTTCTAAAAGAAAATTCAGCGATAAATTTTCTGGTGCTCCTTGCAGAGTTTTTTCTTTAATATATACAGAGGTGCAGAATTTCACTTTCAGAGTGTGGTGGTGTTCATTCGCATAACCATCCATTTATGTGCTCAGGTAAGGATTCATTTCATCTGTGCATGGTGGATACATGGGACTCATAGCAAAGAAAACACCAAAGAAAATGGAAATGTGTACATCAGGAGTTGGTCCACAGGAAGGCATGATGCTGTCCAGGACTGAGGATTTGAAAGCTGAGTCTATGAGGGGAGGGTTGTAGGAGGATGAATCAGCCATGGGGAGCTTCTTCCAGCTGGGAAGGTATCTGTGAAGGAAGGATGGGGAGGAGATAATGACTGGCTCCTGCTTTGGGAGGTGTGGGTCTCTGGTGGCTACTTCTTGGCTCTTTGCATCCTGCAGTTTCCCCGTGACATGACCTGTGGGTGAGCTTTCCTTTCCTTTGCTCACTGCCCAGTCTCAGGGTTTGTATTCTCACTGTTTCCAGATTTGAGAATCCCGCCTCTCTTGGGTGGGGTTGGGGGTGGTAGGAGGTGCATTCTTGGGAACTGGGGGGAGATGCAGTCTGAGATGCAAATGGGAGCTCAGGGGCGGAGGGCGGGGGATGCTGTATTCTGACATGGGGTGTGTCAGAGGCGGAAGAAGGTGGTTAATTGTTCTGGGAGATGAGGCAGTGCCTATTTATGCCCTCTTGAAGATGCCCTCTCAGTCTTTGGTTAGAGCCGGAGCTGGCTCCCCTGCCCTGTCCTTATTTAAGAGGCCCAGGACTGGAATACAGCCTGCACCTCGACTCTCTCTCCTGACAGCTGGTTTGCACACGGCTGTTATTTCTCAGAAAGGAACCGGGTTTGATAGTGATGTGCTACTACTGTGGATGATATACATGCTCTAGACTGCTTCTTGTTTTATTTATTTATTTTTTTTGTAGAAGATAACTTGCTTCTATTATTAAAAGCAATCCTTACTTCCTACTTGATTTTTTTTTAATCATGGAAGGTAAATTAAATAACCTTCAGTACCTAAACATTACTTGAAATGGTAATTGTAGGAGGTATGGAATGGGTATGTTCAGTTTTATTTTTTTTCAAAGTATTTACAGAATGGGTGAACCTTAGAATAGTGAATACAACAAAATAACTTGGCATAGAACTTTGAAAGACTAACACACACACACACACACACACACACACACACACACACCTTGTACGTCTTTTGAAGGAGTTAAAATGCAAGAGCCACAGGTGTCTGGCTTATGCCCTGGTCCAGTATTTATATGTTTGTCTGATTTGGTTTCTGGGTTTTGGTTTTTGGTGCTAGGACAGTAACAGACCAGGCCAGGGATGGAGCTGCGTGCTCCCGTCAGGTGCTTTGCTGTGCAGGGATGCAAGTTGGATCTTCCGCTGTCCCTTCCTGGGCTGCGGCCTTGTAGGACCCTGAGCGTGACCTAAATTGCCCTGGTGACCCCCAACACCATTTTGTCAAATGGTTTCTCAGTTACCCCGACAGCCCGTGTGTTCAGGGATCCAGCCTCGCCCTCCCTGGAGCGTCTGATTTACAGTCCCTCTGGCTCGACTGGTTTCTAGACTTTGTCGTTTTTACTTGCACCGAACACTTCTAATTACCATAGCTTAAAAATCAGCATTCATGTCTGATAGGACCTATCCTGCCACATTTTTTAAAAGAATTTTTCTGTCTTGTTTGTTTCTATTTTTCCCTTCACACGTTCCAACTAACTGCTCTAATAAAACTGCTCTAATAAACAAAATGAAAAATCCAGCTCTTTTGTTAAAGTTATGGATTGTTGAGAATTGCACAAAGACCTGGCTGTGGGGGTGAGCTGTGCCTGTTCAGGGGACTCCCAGCTCTGCTCAGGGGTCACTTCTGGAGGTGTTCAGGGGATCAGAGGAATGCGGGGAATCAAACTGGAATGTGCTGTATGTCACAAGCTCCCTGACTCCCGAACTCTCACTCTCTGGCCCCAAAATACTCACTTCTTTTGATGTCATATTTTTGTGTAAGAATATGATCTTGCTTTCCATTTGTTCAGGTCTTCTTTCATGCCTTTCTAAAGCTGTAGCTTGGTTTATTGTTTGTTTGTTTGTTTGTTTTTTGGTGAGGGAGGCTAATCAAGCCACACTCTGTGGTGCTTGGGGTTACTTCTGACTTTTTTTCTGTGGGGGGGAAGTGGAGGGTCACACCCAGCTATGCTCAGGGCTTGCTCCCAGGTTTATTGTTTTTTTTTTTTTTTTTGGTGGGAAAGGCTGGTTTATTGTTTGGTTTTCTGTTTGTTTTTTGGTGGGGGATGCTGGTTTATTGTATGTTTTTCTGTTTGATGGAGGAGGCTGGTTTATTGTTTGGTTTTCTGTTTGTTTTTTGGAGGGGGATGCTGGTTTATTTAATTTATTGATTTATTGATTTATTGATTTATGGTGAGGGAGGCTGATCAAGCCACACCCAGTGGTGCTTGGGGTTACTTCTAGCTTTTTTTTTTTGGAGGGAGCCCACACCCAGCAATGCTCAGGGTTTACTCCTGGGTCTGTGCTCAGGGGTCACTCCTGGCAGGGCTCAGGGAGCACTGTGGGGTGCTGTAATTGAACCTGGGTGGCCTCCTGCAAGGCAAACATCCTACCTGCTATCGCTCTGGCGAGTCTGCTATCCTGACTCTCTGGGTGAGGATTGCTCCCAGCAGGAGGACACCGGTTGGAACCAGAGTTGGCTGCATGCAAGGATCAGTGACTTAACCCCCGTATTTTCTGTCCCCATAGCTCTTTAGATAATTTATGAAGTACTTTTTTCCTTTATGTTTCTTCAGTATCGCCAATTGATTCTTTAGTGTAGCCCTGGGTGAGGCTCTGGAGACCTGGGAATGGAGAGTGACCTCCACAGTCAGAAGCTGATAGCTCACAGACATGGGAGCTATGAATTGGCCAGGAGAAACCATCTGGGGAGGGGGCGGTGGTCACCCCTGCTGGGCCAGTGACAGAGTTTATTCAGGGAGGATGATGGTTATATAGGGGCAAAATGAATGCAATAGGTGCAAACTGTGAGAGACGAGAGGGCATGAGATAAAGGGGAAGAGGAAGGTCAGGTTTATGGCTACATAGGCTACATGGGATGGAATGGTACTGGGTCTCTCTGATCTAATGCAGTAAGTCTGACAAATACCACCGGCGTCAGCTTCCCATGTTTCAAGCCCTGAATGCTGGTAATTGCAGTGTCATTATGCTATACTAATCTCTGGGGAGTGCTGGGTCCTCTAGCTGCAGCTCACCTGGGTCAAGGCTGGGGCTTAGGCCTTTCCCACTAGCCCTGCAGCCCAGAAGATCAGGGAGCTGTGGAAGAACTTCAACACTTTCGGTTTTTTTGGTGTGTGTGTTTCTTTTTTGGGTCTGGGGGTGGGTCATACCCAGGGATGCTCTGGGGCTCAGGGCTAGGGCTGAGACTCATTACTAGTTTCAGCTAGCAATGTTTGGGGAACCTTGTGGTACCAAGGAGTGAATTTGAGGATCCTGCATGCAAAGCACATACTAAAGTTTCTTTAGCCATCTTCCTGGACCCAGGTTGATTCTTGTGTACTCAACATGCGTGCTAGTATTTTGACCATTTATTTGGGGATATGCTGTGAAGATTAAAAAGTTTGTGGGGCATTGTATCTTTTAAGTTCATAGTATTTTTAGGAGCTTGAGGTAGGACCTTAAACTTTGTACCTTTGATATGACAGAGCATAGGAATATTATAAATCTAAAGGGGCTTTTTTATTTTGCTTATACTTCTCTTCTGTAACCACTTTTCTATTGCCTTAGAAAGCAAATTCATCAAATCATTGTCATCCCAGTACACCTTTAATTCTAGGAAATCCATTGGGACGTGGGGTTCGTGGATAGAACAGGCTCCATCTCTGCCGTGGCAGCTGCAGTCCAGCCTACACTGCTTCTGCCCCGCTTGCTCCCTGTTGGCAGTCTGTCTGTCCGTTGCCCATCCATGAGTGTCCCCGAACACACAGGCAGGCACACAGGGCTTGGGCATGCTCATGATTTTTCTGCTGTCGTCGATCCAATCAGATATTTTGCATTTATGTACTTCATATGAACTACTTTGTTTGCCTTCTCTCGGGTTACTGTTGGGTGCTGTGTTGTCCAAGTTTTGCAGTGGAATGAAAATGAAGAGTCTCCATCACTTTCGAGAGTGAGGATTAGTGATTTACAGGGAGCCCCAGAGTCAGTCCAGGGTTCCTGTCCAGGCCCAGACGTCCCTTTGGAGCCAGGAGAATGTCCTGCTGGTCTTAGTGCTCCACGTTTCTTTTGCAGGGGACCATCAGCTCAAATTTTTTTGTGGCCTCCTTTTCCTGCTACCCCTACTCACACAATTGTTTTTTGTGTCCCGGTCCACAAAATTGACATCAATTTTTTTTTTTATTCCAGTGGTCACACTCATTAAAATGCCTCTAGAGTGATGCCAAATGTTCCCTTTTTTAGGAGTAAAAAACAAAAATCTCAGGGGTTTAGTCATCGTGGAAGTTCCTATCAAGGACTCTGGACAGAGCTACTGAGGGCCTGTCGTGCTGAGTCCAGGCAGCGCTCTGAGTTTGAGGTCTTTCAGGGTTATGTCACTTAATTAGCGGCCAGTAAGGAACAGTCACTCTTACTAAGGTTCAGTTCCGCAAGTTCCTGTGCTTATAATGCACTCCCAGGGAATCCGCAATGAGAGATGATGAGGACAGTGTATCTTTGTGTACACAGCAGACTTAAACGCTTATAGTTAACATGATTTGAGATGAAGACATCAGCTTGTCAAGAGAGATGAACATTTTGACCAGCTTCACTCAATTTGTGCTGAACTGAACTCATTGGGTCCTTGTGGAAACGTTTGCTTTTAGTGCAGTTGAGAGTCTGGACTCCGGACCAGGTTTCCCAGGCCCAGCTTCATTTACTGGCTGGGTGACCTTAGATGTGTTGTTTAACTTGTGGGATGTGATTCAGTCTTTATATTCGTAAAATGAGGATAATGATAGAGCCTTGATCTTAAAATTGTTGGACGGCTTAGAAGAGTTGTTACAGAACATTTCGAATGGAGCTGCTATAGAGACACACAGAGATATGGAGAGCAGATTTATCAGACTCTGTTCTCAGTGCTCTGTCTATCTGTGTGTTTGAGCCCTTTTACTTTACATATCATCGCCTCCTAGAAGGACGAAAACAAATCTTTTCCAAAAAATCCTTTCTATGAAATCTTTTTAAAAGACACCAGTTTTGTTAAGACATAATACTTGCATCCCAAATTGAAACATTTTAGGTGATTTTCAGTAATTTTTTTTCTTTTGGTAAATTTAGGGTTTGTGCAACCAACCACCATAATTCAATTTTAGAAACAATTCCATCACCCCAAAAGCCCTCTTGTAGCACCAGATTTTGGAAGGAAATTACCACGATGATTGTTTTTCAGAACTAAACGAGTAAGTGATGTGGAACACAAGCTTCCAGCAGTCTCTTCAGAGCAGACGGTCACCGGCTTTCATTTGGTCATGGGGGTCCCGGGGCCCCCTGTCGGCGCTGGGCGGTGTGAGTGGGGGGAGTCCTCCCCGTGAGGCTATGACAGACTCAGCCCAGTGCCGGGAGTCCCCAGAGAGACGGCCCTGTGCAATAGAGACAGCTTGGCTCCAAAGAGGATAGGAAGATCACGCCGTAAGTGTGAGTGTTACCCCACAAGAATTCTGTTCGAGTTTGGAGTGCCTCACACGCTCCCTGCCCAGACAAGACAGAGCAGGCCATCCTGGCAGCCACCTCCACAGCCAGAGGGTCTCCCCAGAGAGCCATTTGCCATGGACACCGGTCCTGGGCCACAGTCAGAAGGCCCCCATCCCTCGCCTTCCTGAAGAGGACAGATAGAATGGGGGTGGGGGCAGGCACCCCTCATGCCACCCCCTTCCCGAAAGAACAGGAGTATTCTCCGAGCCTGAATCTGGGGCGCCTTCCTACTCCGCACGAGCAGCGTAGTACCCACTTTGAGTGCTCTTTTTTTTTTTTTTTTGAGTAAAACATTTTACTTGGAGGTTTTGAAGAAGAGGAGGAAGTGAAAGTGAGAGAGAGGGGAGAGTAACGTGCTCAAAAGAGAACGCGGGGGGCTGGAGCGATAGCACAGCGGGTAGGGCGTTTGCCTTGCACGCAGCCAACATGACCGACACAGGTTCGATTCCCAGCACCCCATATGGTCCCCCTGAGCACCGCCAGGAGCAATTCCTGAGTGCACGAGCCATGAGTAACCCTGAGCATCGCCAGGTGTGACCCAAAAAGCAAAAAAAAAAAAAAAAAAAAAGATATATTTTCAGGGACTCCCATAAAATGAGGCATTATATCATCAGGCAAAGAAATATTGAAAACATGTCTGCTATTATCAAATATGTCTGGAAAAATTTCTAAATGGGTATAAAAGCACTTGGTATTCAAATATATTTTCAATATTTATTTGGTGATTCAGTTTAGGTATTGAATATGATCTTATGAAATTTTATATGTCTGTGTTTTGATTTTCTGATTTTGTTAGTCTTTTGTTTGCTTTTCATAGAATAAATATGGAAAGTTAAGCAAGGTAGCTGCCTCTAGTTACACTGCTACATTAATATTATTATGATCTTGAATTTGTCCAGTTTTAAGAGTTTACATTTATTGAACATCCATCCTTTTAATACAAAGGAGCTGAAAATATTACATGAATTGTTTTCTAATTTATATGCTATGCCTTTAGAATTCACACAATGATCTCAAACTGTCTTCTTTTATTGATTTCCACAATCACTCATTTTAATAACTTCTCTTGGAGAGCATAGTGCTACAAAACAACATTACCTTTCTAAACTCAAGAACATCTTTACTGACATGAAGAGTTATTGGGCAATAGTATTTATAACACTTTTCCCTATTTGTTCTAAGCATAAACAGAGCTACATAATAGCATTATTATCTCAGAACAAGTAAGTAACTACTAATCCCTTATCATTTCCTGATAGAATATTGGCATTTCTTTCTCAATTCAATAATCGTTTTTTACAATATTATGTCTCATAAATGAACGGTTTTGCATAATTTTTTCAAAACAAAAATTTGTTCTAAACCTTAACTACTTGACTTATGGAATAATTAGCTCTCTTGTAATATATATATAACAAAAGTTTCAAATGTTTTATTTTAAGAGATGTGAAAATTTGGTAGATGGGTCCTCAATGGTTGGCTCCTCCCATACTCAAGCCCCAGAACAGGCTCAACGCGATTCCAGTGGAAACACATTTTCAAATA
>JAOXYA010000001.1:93767866-93778837 GCA_028565675.1 Sorex palustris
CACGCCATCTCGTCGGTAAAGAAATGAACAGCACCCGGCCCAGACAAGGTCAGACCTGAACACCTGAAGAACCTGCCATCAATACTCGTCAATACACTGGCTCGGCTCTTCACTCGCTACCTGTCTGAATGCAAGGCACATTAACATTGTTTTAAAATTCGGAGCTGCACCAATAGATACATTCCCCAAAAATACCATCTTACTTGCATTTCTTCTGTCTCATTTTCCTTCCTGTTCTTCCCAGTAATTATGTGATTTCATCACTCTCTAATTCTTTTCTGCTTCTTTAGCATAAATAAGCAGATAGATACATAGCTCATTCCTTGATTTTCTTATGCTTTTCCTTTTTCCTTTTGTCATAAATGAGATCATTTGTTCCTTTTCCGTCAGCATTAGAATGCCAGTGTGTGAGGGAATCTAGTTTGTGCAACTCCCAACGGACATATCGGTTATTTCCAATATTTGTGATCACACATGAATTTCTCCATGAGGATTGAACTGCTTTAACTTTCTTATTATTTTTGGGCCACTCCTGGTGGTGCCCAGGGTTTACTCCTGACTCTCTGCTCAGTGTTCATCCAGGTGGGACTTAGGTGGCCATTTGGGGTGCTGGGAAATGAATGCTGGTGGGCTCTGTGCAAGGCAAGTGCCCTACCTGCTATACTATTGCTCCAGCTCATGCTTTGAATTTCTATTAGCTACCTAGTGGCTTGACCCACAGCCCAAAGAGAATACATCATTACATTGTACCAACATAGTTTTCATTTTCAGTGCATAAATAAGTGAGTTAACATTTTTATGCATTTAAGGATCATCTTCATAGATTAATTGAGTTATACTTGACATACAATACATTTGTGTACTTAAACATACAGTTTCTTGTGGTTTGAAATATCTAGATACTTGTGAAGATGTCAACTCTTCAAAATGTCTGAAGACGTCAAGATATATATGTGCACATACAACCACCCCCTGAGTTTCCTCAGGCTAATATGTGATATTTCCTTACCTACTTTTGTCTTCTCTGCATGCAAGAATCCACTATTCTCCTTTCTGTTACTACATTTGAATTTCTGGATTTTAAGTAAATGGAAACATTACTCTATCTTTTGTTCTCTTTCCCTTTGCTGTCATAATCTTGTGCTTCCCCCATGTTGAGCTTTTGAGTTGGATGAGCCCCTTTGCAGTGGTATAGAGATACCAGGCTTGTTTGATCCACATACAGCTCTTTCCAGCTTGGCAGTCTTACAGATGACATTCTCAGACGTTAGTTTCCAAGTCTTACCTGCACGTTTGCTTTTCATTCTCTAAAATAAAAACCTAGACGTGAACTATCTGGATCTTTGTAAAAGGCCTGCGTTGAACTCTTTAAGGGACTCCAGGTAGTGACCGAACTGCTTCTGGGGTCTGCAGATCCCACCCACAGTCACTTGCTCCACACAGTCGCCCAAATCTGACGTGGCCAGTGTTTTTAGGTCACCTCTCTGACAGGCCTGTTTGGGTATCTCATCATGGTTTGCATTTCTATTTCCTAATGTGAAATACTTTAAAGTTCTCTTTTCTGTAAGCATATCTGTCTTGGTGAGTGTATTTTGGACATATTTTTGGCTGAAATTGTTACTTTCTTGTGGGAGGGGCAGGTAAGAAATCTTTGTGATATGAATACAATCCTTAAGCAGCTAGGTGTTTGCGAGTTTTCTCTTGTAGTTGTGTGACTCTACCTTTACTTCAGTGCTTTCTTTCAAGGAACAGGTATGTATTTTTAATTTTAATTATAGTACTTTCATGAATTGTTCACTTGGTATCACATTAAATAACAATAAAAATTTCCTTAATCCGAGGTGACAAAGAATTTCTTTTAGAAGTATTGTAGTTTTAGGTTTTTATATTTGGGGCTAATATCTATTTTTAAAGTTAATTTTGTACTATCCCAATAGTATTAATATCCTGGATTGATTTCTTTTTTCTTTTTTTTTTTTTATAAATTTTGCCTTTTTTTCTGTTTACTGGAGTGACACTCCCCACTCATTTGTAATAGTTTTATTTTGTGTCATCTTTTTTCTCTGGTCAGTATAGCTAGAGGTTTGTCAGTTTCATTGACTTCTCTAAGAACTAGTTGTTGGTTTTGCCGATTTTTTCCTAATATCGCTTCCTCCTATACTATTGATTGCTGTCATCATTTTTATTATTTCCTTTACATTTATTTTGTGTTTCATGTGCCCTTGTTCAGCTTATAATAGTAGATGCTGATATTATTGGTTTGAAATATACTTTGTTTATATTACTTTCTAACACAGCTATATATTTCTGTATATATTTTTTCCTCAAGCATAATTGTAGCTTTCTGTGCTTTATGGCACCAGAGCTTGAGCACTGGTCTGTACTGTGGGGGGCGGGCAGGAGGGCAGGCGGGCAGGGTAAGGAGAGAGGAGGAGGCTGGGGGCAGGGGAGGGGTGTGACATGCATAAGAAACCCTCTCTTCAACAGGAGTGTGAGTCACGGTGCCTGACATTAAAACAACAGCTCTGTCATCTCTCACTTTATTTTTTATCTGACCCATAGGTTATATAGAACAATATTTTGACTTCTATTTATATGGGATTTCAGGAATTTTTTAAAAACTTACTTATTTTTCATTCTACTGTTATTAGAGATTATATACAGTGTATTTATAAGTGAATCTTTCTAAATTGATTGAAACTTGCCTTGTTTCAGAACCTGTATAATCTGTTTTGATATGTGGTTCATGCACCTTTGAAGTGATAACATTCTTTGATGTTTGGTTGAGTTGTTTCGTTAGTGGCAGAGAGGTCGTTAGCTTTCTGTTAATTAGTGTTGGCGGTGGACATTTGAAAACTATTTTTATTTTGTCTTTTTAATTTTAAAGTGTGTTTCTTGGACTGGAGAGTTGGTGTGAGGGTGAAGGCACTTGCCTTGAGTGTGGCTGCCAGTTGGTTGACAGTATTATCCAAATTCTGTTCATGCTTATCTGATTATACTGTCAATTGATAGAGGATTCAAAATCTTTCCTTTTAATCCCATGTGTTTATTCCTCCTCACAGTCCTGTAATTTTGTACTTCTCATATTTGGAAGTTTCTCATTATTGTAATGATGCTTTGATGCATTGTCTAATTGTATTGAAGTGGCTTTCTTATAGATGACAGTATTTTTCCCCTCTGGAATCTACTTGGGCTGATAATTATATAGTCCCTCTAGCTTTCTTTAATTAGTATTGGCGTGGTACATTTGAAAATTTATTTTTCTTTTTGTCTTTTTTAAAGTGTGTTTCTTGGGCTGGAGAGTTGATGTAAGGGTGAAGGCACTTGCCTTGCGTGTGCCTGAACCTGTTTCAATACTCAGTGCTACAAGCCTCCCCAGCCTCTACCAGGACTGACCCCTGAGCACTACAAAGAGAACAAATGAGTTTTTTTTTTTCTCTTACTGACAGTGTCAGCTTGACTTTTTCATCTGTTTGGTAATTGCTACCTTTTAACTGGGGTAATTAGATCATTTCCACTTCACCGGTGGGTGGATTCTTCTCTGTTTCTTTTTGTCTTGTCTGTCCGTGGATTTCCTGTTTCCCCTTCCCACCTTCCTTTTGATTGAATGGCTTTAGGATTCCATTATTGACCTTCTAGCTGTAGCTAATACCTTGGTGGTCGTCGGGGCTGCTTCAGTTTCGCATATATGTTTTAAAGCTGTCATGTTCTCTCCTCGGGTGATGTCCTGTGAGTTGGTACGAGAAGACTTTTTCTCCTGTTTCCTGCCCCACCCCTGCCCTGCTCTTTGTGCTCTTCATTCATACTTTGGATTTTCGTTTATTAAACCACACCACATTGGTTTTGTTTTTTGCTCAGTGGAAAGACAGAGAGACGATCTTTCCCATGTAGCTGCTACTCGTGGTGCCCCCCACCCCCAATGCTTAGTTTCTCTCCATTTTGCGTTTGTTCAGGAGCCACAGGCAGCGCTGCCTAGGGACTACTGTGGGCTCAGTGCTCCTTGGTACTCCATGGATCAAGTGTTTCTTGGGTGACCGCAGGCCTCCCTCACACAGGGCAAGTGTTCTGTATCCCCCACCCCCAACACACACACACCCTTCCCAGTGATTAAACAATGTTGTTTCACTTTCTTCAATTCCCTTCTCCAGAAACCTATTGTCTATCATCCTTATTTTTGTCTCTCAGGAAAATAGCGTTATTTTTTTTCTGGGTACTTAAAGTTGCTGTTCTTTCTCGCTAGCTCAGGGTGAGTTATTTGATGTTGTTTTGTTTCTTGTGTTTAGATTTACTTGAGTTCTTGGGTCTGTAGATTTCTGCTTTTCATGAAATTTTAAAAAATGTTGGCCATTATTTCTTTGAATGCTTTTCTGACCCCGTCTCTATCTCTGTCTCTCGTACTTTAGGACTTTATACATACAGTAGGTCATTAAAAGTTTTACTCTGTTATCTAATTTTCTTTCTATGCTTTTTTTTTTTGGTTTTCACTGCTAGGTCCTCTCACCAGTCTTTAGCAATGTGTGTGTGTGTGTGTGTGTGTGTGTGTGTGGTAGGGTGCACGCTCAGTGGTGCTCAGAGCTTACTCCTCGTGTTGTGCTCAGTAATCTACTCCTGGTGGGCTCTGGGGACCATCTGTGGTGCCAGGGATTAAACCTGGGTTGGCCTCATTTAAGGTAGGGACCTTATCTGTGATACTCTCTCTGGCCTCTTTGTAGTCTGTCTCATATCCTGCGATTGTATTTTTAATCTCATGCATTATAGTCTTTCTACAAAAATTCTTTCTCTGCAGCTTCAGTGTGGCACTAATTTTGGCCTCGTCACGAGCCCTTGACTCTCTGCTCTCTGTATTTTATTCCTACTGGCCCCAGTTCTTGCCCTTTTCCAAACAGTCTTTTATACCTTTTCCTTTCCTTACCCGTTGGCTGGGTTTTCTTACCTTTGTTTTCTTTTACCAATCTGTCTCATCTTTCTGTTCTCCAGCATCACTTTCTACTTTCCTAATTCCTTTCTACTTTCCTAATTTCCTAATAAGGATTTTCTCTGTTATGTGATGCCTCCATTCCCCACATTACCCCTTGATACTTTGGAATTAATATTCATTGTTCACATTAACATTAATCTATTGTTTTTGTTCCTTGGTAGACTTCTAGCTCTCGCTCTCTCTCTCTCTTTTGTTTTTATTAACTCACAGTTACAAGCTTTCATGTTTGAGCTTCAGCCATACAATAGTAGAACACCCATCTCTCCACCAGTCACATTTTATACCACCAGTGTCCCCAGTATCCCTCCCCCACCCCTCCCAGTCCTCATCCAACCTTTATGTCAGACAATTTTCCCCATACTTTCTCTCTACTTTGGGGCATGATAGTTTGCTTGAATTTTCCCATCACCATTCAAACCTGCCCATAAGGGGAAGATGCTGGATCATTTATTTTCTATTGCTCACTTTGAATATTAAGAGTGGCCGTGCACTTCTGCAATTCTAAGTTTGAAAATGGTTGTGTTCTAGAGACATTTCTGTAGGGTGCTAATTCATTTTGCGATTCAGTTGGGAGTCCTTAGACCAGGGTCGTTGGTGTGCTGAGATGGCGCCCGGAGGCAGATTGTGGGCGTGACAGCCAGGACTGTGAACAGGTGGAGACCCAGAGGAGCCCCACTATCCTCTGCAGCTGCTGCCGTGTGGTCCTGGGACACGCATACCTGGGCCTTGCTTCTTGCAGCTCATGGTCGCCGGGAAGACAAATGCATTTTTCTGGTCCTTGTTTGCTCGTAGAATTGTGTTCATGCCATTGTATAACTTTGATCGCATGGAAGGTGGCAGAGCCTGTCATCTGTGTGGATCCTGACTTCGAACTGGTGTTAACTCCTTGGTGAACAATTTAGCTTTCCACTCTCTGAGAGAGATTTGATCTTTAAACATTGCTCTGCACGGCTCAGTCCTACAAGGGATCTAGCTATGCGCCCAGTCCAGTGGCTGCAGTTTGGGGCAGCTTTGGGGCCCTGTGATGCTGACTTGGTCCTAGGGCTGCTCCCAGCAGTGCTCGAGGGACTGTGTAGTGTCGAGATTGAACTCAGCTTCTCTGTGTGCTCTCTCGGGGCCCCAGTCATGATTTAATTTTTTTTTAAAAAAAAGAGAAATATTTGTGTAGATTTAAAGAAATAGCATGATGTAGTGACACCACTTTGAAGTTTGAAGTCAGATCGACTGGTTTAATTTCTTGCTCTGCCACATAGTGTAAACCTGGCAGATCATTCACCTCTTCTAAATTTCGTCATTTTCTTTTGTGCAAGGAAGTGAATAACTTTTTATTGTTACAAAAATGAAATGAGATAATATATGAAGTGCTCTAAACTGTAGTGAGCATGTAAGCTCAGTAATTTTGCTTCATCATCTACAAAGAGATTTAAAAATTACGGTTCTACATGATATGGTTTGTAGTAATATTCACTTAAAGAACCGGATGGTGCTTACTGTGTCTTTAAAACACATTTCACATAATTTGGAAGTGACTTATGATAAGCAGAAAAACTCCTCAGTGATGGATACTGCATTTATACTTGGTAAATAAAGAGAACATTTGCAGACTTAAATTTTGATCTACTTGTGCCAGTGATGAATGTAAGTGAGGTTTTTTTCCTGGCCTCTTTGAAATATTGAATTGCCCAGGGACAAGGCATGGATGATGTTTTGAAGGAAATAAATATTTCAGCTTCACATTTCAGCCTTTCTTCTTGACTCCTTTGATCTGACTTTGGTTTACTTAGCATTCTGCCTGAGTGACCTCATACTGCCTTCTCCCTCTCCCTAGCAACGAGAAGTGGTCTGCTCCTACTTCAAAATATGGGGCTTTGTCATTTTACCGGATGAACACATGCTTCCTCATTAGTGAGACAATATTATATAAGGTGGATTGGTGGTTAAGTGTGTAGCTTTGCATTAGGATGTATAATTTACACGTGGAACCTCCAGTCAGTTTCTGAAACAGGAAACTATGAGATTTGATATTTATCTTAAAGTTAAAAGAATTCGTAAGAATTTTATTCAATTTTATTTATTTATTTTGTTTTTTGGGTCACACCTGGTGATGCACAGGGGTTACTACTGACTTTGCCCTCAGGAATTACTTCTGGCGGTGTTCGAGGAACCATATGGGATGCTGCAAATCAAACCCGAGTCCACTGTACATAAGGCAAACACCCTACCCGCTGTACTATCGCTCCAGCCCCTTGAAGAATTTTATAGGAACGTTTCTTCACTATAAACTGAACTGTTCAATCTTGGCATGTCAAACTTTAATATTTTCCTACCATACTCTAAATATATGAGCTATGTTTCTGCTTACTGAGATAGAGTTCTTTTTTTACTGACCCATTTTCTAAGCAGAAGTTAGTTTAACATGATTATTACATAAGCCTTTACGCTCTTTGTTTCATTAACCAATATTGCTTTTTTTTTCTCTACTTTCCACACATTCCTGTGCTGACTGTTACTGACTCCTTCCATTTCTGAATCCCTGTCACATAGAGTGCTTGGTGGCATGTCCTATGTGATCGAGTCTGGCATTTTCCATTGGCCTGTGAACCAGATTATAGTTTCTCTGAGGCAAGACCCATTTTTTACTCCCACCAGAGGTGTCTCAGAGAGCAGTCTTCAGGGGCCGCTGGAACCCCCTTCAGCCCTCAGACGTGACTAGGCTCTTGCTAATCATGAAAGCTCAAAGACTGCAATTAGGAGCAGTTCTTTGGAAACATGATTCAAATCCAGTTCATCTCTAAGACTTCATGGCTGACTTTGGATGGCTGAAGAAGATTCCTGGTTATATTCATTGTTCACCTGCTTCATTCAGTCAGGATTCTGTAAGACTGGAGTGTGATCCTGGGGTCCTGGTTCTTTGGCTCTCTGGGGGAACCTAAGTTACTCCACACAGCAAGAGAAAATTTTCTATTGCCCCTGGATCTGAGAGGTACCTGGTCAAGGCCTGACTGTCTGTGCTCCTGCCGTGGAGTCAGCCCTGTCTTGTTTGAGCCAGGGCCTTTGTCTGCCCAAATGCTCTGGACTGCTGGTTTGTTTGGCTTTTCTTTGTTCTACCTTTTCTGCTATTGTCGTTCAAACCCACTCAATGCCAAGAGGCATCTTGGAAGGCTGTGCTGCCACAGTAGAATGGAAATTCCTATAGCAGAACTTCCACACCTACCAGCTCCTACATACCTGTCTCCCACTACGTGTAGTGAGATGAAGTCTCTAACAGTCTGCTTCTGATGTTTAAGGCTCTTTCCATACCTCTGTGTATATTCCATTGCTTTTTCCAAAGCATTTTCCAAATCTATGTATAAACTAGAGATGATACCTAACTTGCTTACAAATGGTGAGGAGAACATCTTCCTTACTGTATATACTTACTTAATTCTTCGATCAATGTCATGAGGAAGTCTTGTCTGAGAGAAAGTTTCTCCAACAGCTTTCCTCTTTAACACAGGCCAGCAGCTAACATGAGGTGGGTTTTAACCAGTGCTTGGTGAGTACATCACAAAATGCCAAAGAACTGAACTGTAAGATCAAAATACATTTTTCAAGGAGAAAAAGGAGGGGAAGCTCAAGTTTACTTTGAGTATTTTGAATATAGTTTTGTTCTTTATCCTTAGAACTCCCTTTAAAAAAATCTTCTGATTTTTTAAAAAATCTGATTAATGATATACAAAAGATCTTTTTTGGCTTTCTAAGATTGAGTTGTATTTGGCTTTTGGAAATTGTATTGTTATCTTTAATACATCCTGCTCCATGACTGAGGATAAATATCTGTTCTCATATACTTGGAATGGATTAGCACCAGGATGACCCACACTCGGTGTCAAAAGTGTCCTAGCTGGCAAAGATAGGAGAATGCAGAAGTATTTGTTAGGTCTTATGAGTGCCACTAAAATTCCTGTTACACATGAAACTGGCATTCATGATTCTGGGCTCCCTGAAGTCCTGAACAGTGGCTTGTTTTTCCTCTTCCTTTGCAAAGCTCTTTCACATATGGCCTTCTTAGGAACTGACCTTTGAAACAAAGGCAAACTCTTTGCTCCTTTCTTTTCTAAGTCTTGACAATCCTTGATCCCTAGGCCTTGTTTGTTCATAATTGTGCTGATTCTTTGAGCTTAATCAGTTTGCTTGTTTGACTGGGATGCAAGGGGTCCATTTACCTAATTTACTTAACTCTGCATGATGACCTCAAGATCTATCGCTGGTGTTACAAATGTTGTGATTTCCTTCTTTTGTGTGACTAATATTTTGTATACACAGGATACATTCCTCTATCTGTATCTGTGTCTATACCTGTCCATCTGTATACACCCTGGATAATAGTGGACACCCTTGGGAATGCAGCCTAATCCACCCTCTGTGGAAAAAAATGCAACCCAATT
This sequence comes from Sorex palustris, assembly GCA_028565675.1. Classification (NCBI taxonomy): domain Eukaryota; kingdom Metazoa; phylum Chordata; class Mammalia; order Eulipotyphla; family Soricidae; genus Sorex; species Sorex palustris. The sequence continues at coordinate 93,777,272 of JAOXYA010000001.1, forward strand.
CATCTTTATGGAGGATTCTCGAAATATTAGAAATAAATAGACTATTAGACTCAAATATTCAGTCCTAAGGATATAGCCAAGAACACTAATATGAAGTGTCAGGAACATAGCTCAGCAATAGAGAATGCTTCACATGTATGAGATCCTGGGTTTGATGCCCAACACCAAATACACTTTCAACCCCCTTTTCCCCATCCAAAATAAATGTGACATGAGATAATGCTCCCCTGTGCCATTGCGTGTTATTCACAGTAGTCAGGATCCGGAAGCAACCCATGTGCCCGGTGCAAGGTGAGTGGAATATAGACAGAGTGGATTGCTACCCAGTTAGAAGAAAAGAAGGGATTTTGTGAGTGGAAGAAGTTATACCAAGGGAAATAAGACAGAAAGAGAAAGAACTCAGATGTAGGACGTAAAGAGACAAAGGGAGGGAAGGAATAGATAAAGTGGAGCCAAAACAAATCCTTAGTGTCTGGGAGTGCCAGAGAGCTGTGGATGGTGGTAAAGAGTGTTAGTGCTTTGGGAAGTAGGCACGATGCGGGAACATATGTTTAGAGAGATATAAAACCATAGTCTGAAAACATAGATTATGTTGTAAACCAAGGTTGTTTCCATTAAAAAGAAAGAAAATGAGTGGACTCCCTTGTTTTGGGTTATTTTAGAGGAAAAACTTTCATGGTTGAGGGTGTGATTTAGCTTTGGGATTGTCATATGTGGACCTCCTGTACTTTATGGAGGTTGAATTTTGTCAAATGCTTTTTCAGCATCTATTAATGATTGTTTAATTTGAATCTTTTACTCTGTTAAGTTGGGGCTGGAGTGATAACACAGTGGGTAGGGCGTTTGCCTTGAATGCTGCCGACCCGGCCAACCCAGGTTTGATTCCTTCACTCTTCTCAGAGAGCCCAGCAAGCTACCAAGAGTATCTTGCCCGCACAGCAAAGCCTGGCAAGCTACCCATAACGTATTCAATATGCCAAACACAGTAACAAGTGTCACAATTGAGACGTTACTGGGCCTGCTTGAGCAAATTGATGAACAACGGGAGGACAGTGACAGTGATTCTGTTAAATTAGTTTATCACAATTATTGATTTGCATATATTTAGCCCTCATCCTTGTATCTCATGGGCAAATTCCATTTAATCACTGTCTTTGATCCTTTCTGGTGCTATTGAATTTTGTTTGCCAATATCTTCATGATAGTTTTTTCACCTATATTCAACATAGGTATTGGACTGGAGTTTTCTTGAACTTCTCCTATCTTGATTATCAGGGTAATTTGGCTTCAAAATTTACTTTCCAAGTAGACTCTCTTCTTCAGATTTTTAAAAATATTTGAGCAGGATTAGAGCTAATTCTTCTTTAAATGTTTGTTAGAATTTTCTAGTAAGACCATCTAGTCCTGAAGCATGATGGCCATTTACCACCTGTATTGCAAACCACAACACCCAAAAAGGAGAGAGAGTGAAAGAGAATGTGCCTGCCACAGAGGTGTGGGTGGGGTGGGGTAGGAGGATGGAGTGGGTGTGGTGGGAGGGATACTGGGAACACTGGTGGTGGAGAA
>JAOXYA010000001.1:93820550-93838225 GCA_028565675.1 Sorex palustris
CACGCGAAATGATCTATTTTTTTAACAGCACAGATCTCTTCAGGACTTGCAAATGTGGCATTAGCTAATATTCAGAGAGCTGATTTCCTTTCATCCGCCAGAAGCTTATGATTATAGTATAGTTCTCGAATTGGAAATGAGAGCTGCAACACAGATTTCAAGTGGGGCTGTCTGCTTTGTATTCAATAGACATGTCACTGCAGGACAGGCTCGTCTGGGCCAACCTGGGTCAGTCCGAGGAGAAAAACAGTTTCATCATCTGAGATTCTTCGTCAAAAATATCATCAGCTAATTAAAACAGCAGTTTCCTGACTCTGAGCGAGGTGTTGGGCTGATCCGTGTCTCTGAGTGTTTGACAGGGAGGATTAGAAGGCGCAGCCTGCCTCCCTTGTGGTACATATTCTTCCCATGTCCATGTGTTCACGTACATTGCCGGGAGAGGCAGTGAATCTGTTCACCTGGATCGCTTTGTTTTGTTTTAAAGAAAAAGCAGTGGATTTTTTTTCTTTTTGGGTCACACCCAGCGATGCTTAGAGGTTTACTTCTGGCTCATGCACTCAGGAATTACTCCTGGCAATGCTCAGGGGACCATATGGGATGCTGAATCGAACCTGGGTCGGCCGCATACAAGGCAAACACCCTATCTGCTGTGCTATCACTCCAGCTCTGCAATGGATTTTTTTTTTTCAATTATACAATGGTCTGCAATGGATTTTTAAGTAGTTGCTTATTGTACATTGAAATGATTCCCATCCAATGAGTGATCTGGAAAAAAATAGTTATCACTTACAAAAGCAGACTTCGGCATTATCCTTGCTGTGTATACTGTTAAACAATAAATATGATCCTGAGCCAAAGAGTGAACTAACTGGATCAGCAGTTTAGGTAATTACAAACCTGGAAGACAGATCTAAGTCGACTTGCAAGTAATAAGTGATTCTTGTCAAAAATTTCTAATAGTTCTACAGGGTTAATAGTAGCTTCAAGTCACTGTAAAATCTTTGTAAGATAATGTGCACCTGCTTTACATTAGGAATTTACAATCTGGTTTCTCAGAATTAAAAAGTGCCTTTTCCATTTCGAGGAAGGTTTGGTACCATTTAGTCGCACGGATTTGCTTATTATGAGTCATTTCTTTTTAATTCTCTTCAAATAGAATTTCCAGTTTAAACTGCTAATTAATTTTCAATCCCTGGTTTGGAGAAATTCTGAATGTGTATAGTTTGAAATGAGCAAAAAGTCAGTAACGTTAAAAAGCGCTGTACTTTGAGTCTCTCACTAGTCTGCCTAATAATCCATACTGTTATAGAGTCCCAGGCATTGACTTGGATAAGGACACTAGATTTCATTCTTTAGTTCTAGCTTAGCGTCTTTTCTTCTACTCTGTGACCAGGCACCATCAGTGGCTTGTGGTACTTCGCTTGTTTTATCCTCACTGAATGTCCTCTTCACTCCATCCTACGGAATTATACTTGCCCTGCTTTTCTGCTAGCAACTCTTATTTCTCTACCAGCACCTCTCTGCTGTACAGAAACTCAGGGGCTCTGACCCCTTTTCTTTATCTTTATCTTTATCTTTCATCCCTCCATTGGGTGGTAATCCAGACTTGAACAGCCTGGCCTTCAGTAACCACCATATACTAATGACCCCAATGTCCTCATCTCTCATTGAATGGTTAGACTCACACCTCCAGATTTCGGGGGCATCTACTCTCTGCTACCTCATAAGCATATCACACTTCACACACCCAGATGAGAAGCTCCACCCTCCCAACCCCCCTACCCCCACTTCTCCTCCATGTCTCAGAGTATCATTACTGAATGCATACTCCATGCTCAGACCAGAACTTGGAGAGTCATTTTTGCCTCACTTCTCTCTTAATCCATCAGTAAGTGCTACTGAAGCATTGAAGCAGGTCCTGAAGGCATCCCTAGCCCTTCATCCCCAGACCCTACCGCCTCCCTGCAGTCCTCTAAAGGTCAGTCCTGGTTTTTTTTCTCTCATTCTTCTCAAAAGCCACGGGGTCTATTTAAAAAATGCATATTGGGGAAAAATACATATTGGATTAGAAATTTCCCCTATTTAAAACCCTTCGGTAAGGAACCTGGAATAGAGAAGGAATCTCCAAGTCAATGATGTTTGGAGGGACCGTTCAGGATGGGAGATGTGTGCTGGAAGTAGATAAAGGACCAACATGATAGCCTTTCAGTATCTGTATTGCAAACCATAATGTCCCAAAGTAGAGAGTATGGGGGAAATTGTCTGCCAAAGAGGCAAGAGGAGGTGTGGGATTTGGGGGTTGAGGGGATACTGGGATGGGACATTGATGGTGGAGAATGTGCACTGGTGGAGGGATGGGTGTTCAATCATTCAATATGACAGAAACTCAAACATGAAAGCTTGTAACTGTAGCTCAGTGATTCGATTAACAAAATAAATAAAATAAAATCCTTCAGTAGAGGTCCAAAGAGATAAGCCAATGGCATGAGTCCATGTTTTTTGTGCAGAAGGTCTGGGTTTGACCCCCAGTACTGGGTTTCCAAGGTAAACACCTGAGCACGGAGACAGGAGTATTCCCCATGTACAGCTCGGTGTGACCCCAAAACAAAAATCTCATGCTTAGACGTAAACTCAAACTGAGTAGCATGGCTTGCAGTGTCCTTCCCAACTGACCCTATATTACCTACCATAAATTAGTCTTCAATTCCTTTCTGCTTACAACACTTAAGAGTTACACTGGCCTTTGTTTAGTTGCTAAAATATGCTATACTTCATTCTTATCAAACAAAAAAAATTTTGGTGGGCTGAAGAGATAGCACAGTGGGTAACGACCTTGCCTCGCCTGCGGCCAACCCAGGTTCAATCTCCAGCACCACATATGGCGCCCCAAACCCTATCAGGAGTGATTCCTGAGCACTGAGCCGGGAGTAAACCTTTGAATACTGTTGGGCATGTCCCCCAAACAAGCAAACAAAAAGATAGAAATTCTTCCCCTGATTTAAGGCTCCATGATTTATAATAACATTAGTGATTGGACTTCCCCCAACGTCCCAGCCCAACTATACCTTCACCCAGGTGCCCAGTTCCCTCTGCGTCCTTTCAGTGTCCCGCCCCCTCCCAGACCCATGTCTCCCTCTCTCTCTCTCGGACCTCCAAGCTCTGTTCCCTGGGCCAGTTCTGAGGTCACTTTTTTTCTGCTTGTGGGAGATGCTTTTTTGCCTTGCATGCAGCCGACCCGGGTTCGATTCCTCTGCCCCTCTCAGAGAGCCCATCAAGATACCAAGAGTATATTGGCCCGCAAGGCAAAGCCTGGCAAGCTCCCCATGGTGTATTCGATATGCCAAAAACAGTAACAAAAAGTCTCACAATTTGTTGTGAGACATGACTGGTGCCCACTCGAGCAAATCGATGAACAACTGGAGGACAGTGCTACAGTGCTATTATTATTGAATCATCGTGAGATACAGTTACAAAGCTTTCATGTTTGAGTTTCAGTCTTACAATGATCCAACACCCATCCCTCCACCAGTGCACATTCTCCACCACCAATATCCCCAGTGTAACCCCCCCGCCCCCGTCCCACCCTTCCTCTTGCCTCTATGGCAGACAGTTTCCATTTGGGGGGGGTGATTTGAATACCATCATTTTTGAAGACCACCAGGGCTCTGCCAGGTGGGAAGGGCCTGGGTGAGGAGCTGGCGAAGGGGTCCCTGGTGGGGACACTCTGCCCAGCTCTCAGTTTTCTACATGGTCTCTGGCTCAATAAACCTGAAGCTCCCTGTGGGAGGAGCAAGGACAGCCCAGTGTTACTTAACAGGTGACCACGTGGGAAAGAGGATGCAGATGACAGACTTGCCGTCCAGCACACATCTGGGCCCTTCTTTGGGACACATTGCTAACTGCACGAGATCACGCCACTCTTCATCAGAAGGGGGACGCGAAAAAACCCAGAGGTGAAACACGGTGCTGAGCACCACATAGGAGACCCGGGAGGCGTGAGGGGGATGAGGTCCTGGTAGGTGCCTTGGGTGGGTGGTGGGAGATGGTAGCAGCCACGCCTGCACCATGCCACTGTTCTCCCAGTCAAGAAACACTCATATTCCCCTTCCCCTCCCCCCTTCAGCACTTCCTTGATTGGTCTCTATACAAGATGATCTGATCTCTGTTCTGATCAGCTGCAGAGGTTACCTTATTCAGAAGAAGCAGGAACATTACGAACAAGAGGCGAATTTTTCCCTTTTAGGCTGTGGGGACCACAATCAGCCAGGGAGTAAAGTGCACTGCCTGTCGCAGGGAATTAGAACAATACTCTGGCAGGGCTTAGCATGCCTCCCTTTCTTCATTACCATCTTCCAAAAAAATGGGGGGCGGAGGGAGACGGGTGTTGTCAATAGAGAGATTCTCTGGTGATTTTGGTGACTTTCTGATAGCGTTGAGCTGGTGGGAAAGGGGTGGGGGGGGTGCTTATAGAGCCGATCTGGTGCTTACAGAGACCCTGGTCCATCCCGAATGTTCAGTGTTCAGCTCCTCCTTGTGTACTGTTGAGTGTTACTACCACAAGGACAAATGTGGTGACTGTGGCCTGGTGTGCCACATACCACAGAGTCGGGCCTTGCTCTTTTGATATGAGGCCAATGAAGATGATGTTATGGTTCAGGAGAGTGAGTTGGCCAAGAGAACACAGTCTGAGATCATCTTCAGGGATGCTGTGTAGCTCTTTTCCAGGCAATAAATTAACTTTCAAGGGGGTAGAATAATAAAACGGTTGTTTGAAGCTCTGTCTGATGGCCAAGGGGAAAACACACACATAGCAAGAGTGTGTGTGCGCACGTGTATACACACACACACACACACACACGAGCACATACGGATGCACACACCCACACAGAGACTTCTCTCTGCTTTGCCTTTGAAGTTAATATGTGAAGTTGGCTGCTTCTGTTCTCATAAAAATGACGCAAAGCGGGGAAACACATCAATTCTAGTAAAGCAGCAGAGCGCTAGCCTACAAGGGCCTTGGACTGGACCTGGGCTTTATTATCATTATTTTAACTAGAATTGTAACTTTCTCATCTGGGATTGAGGGTGGAATTAATAAATAGTTTCTTTACTAGGCAAGGACTGCAGTTGAACAATGAGATTTTATCACTTGAGTAAGAAGCGTCGCTGACTGGTGTTGGACCTCAGCCGAGTCCACCTGTCTGTTCTGGGGTCACGGGGTGTCATTCCTGCCTTTCCACTTCATCCTTCAGGATTACAAGGTGCTGAGTTGCTCTCTCCAGCTTGTTCTCGCTCTAACCACAGACCTCAAAGCCTTTGGGTCTCTCGTCTCAAGTTTTTTTTTTCCCCCTCTTGTCTTCTCAGAATTTTTTTATATTTCCTTCTCGTTATACTGAAGAATCTTCTGTTTGTTTGCGGGCCAGTTCTGTTGAGGGCTGACTCTTGACTCTGTGCTCAGGGATCACTCCTGGTGGGGCTCAGGGGACCATATGTGGTGCCAAGGATGGAACCCAGGTCAGCTGCATGCAAGAGAAGTGCCCTAGCCACTGTACTATCATTTTGGCCCCCAAAGAATATTTCTAAGCTCTAAGAGACTTTGTTTTTCTCCATTTTTCAGAGCATCTTGTTTTCATTTAACTGATGTAATAAATCTTCCTCTCTTCAAACTTATAAGTTTTTTCTTTTCAAAATGCCGTTCCCTGAATAATCTCTTTCCTTCAGTGTTGGTTTCTGTGCTCATCTGTCTATTTCTCTTTCATATTTACACCTCTTGTCTTTTTTTACATGTTTGATGATTTTTTTTTGCTTTCTACCCATATTTACAAAAGCCGAGTGGTGTATTCATTTCCCATTGGTGCTATTTCATACGGCCACAGAGGTGTCCCTAAAGAAATATGTGATTTGTTCCAAAGGTGAGAAATCCTACCTTAGTCTCATAAAACCAAAAATTGGGAAGAGGGAGGTTTCCCTGGGGGATTCCCGGGAGCAAAAATGTCCTTCCCTTTCCCACGTCCATGGTACCTGAGATCCTTCTGGCTTCCTCCGTCACTTCTGCCTCCACCCGCCTTTGCTCTGGTGCTGGCTCTGCCCTCTCTTTCCTAAGGGTCTTTGTGAGGGCTCCTCCTCAGACCCTTTCCCTAGTAGCCTGCTGCCCTTGATCCCCTCCACAAATATCCCCCTTCAAAAAAAAAGGGGGGCACCAGGTCCCATCCAAGACCCTTCTGGGCTAGCCCTCTGCTGCTTTCCTACAACTGATGTGTTTCTGCTCTTTGTGTCACATTTGCGTAAGGTTGCATATAGTCCACTGACGCTGAGGATTTGGGCGTGGGGTGGAGTGGGCATCTTTGAGAGGAGGAGGGCTTTAGTATTCATCCCTCCAGAGACAGAATGGCAGGACGCGGGGGATTGGGGGGACGGTGTCTGTTGGGTGCATCCTGTCCCACCTCCTCGCTGGCTCTCTCACTCGCAGTCTCAGTGAGGATATGGGGTGTGTTCTAGGAGGGACCAGAAGAGGTGTCAGAATTCAGAACCCCCCGGCCTGCAGGCTGGTGGTTTGGACTCCACACGCAAAGTGCCGTTTTCCTCCTGATGGTTCATTTGCGGTCTCTTGAGAGCACCTGGCAGGGAAGCTCCAGTTCCTGTTGGAGCCTACTTCAGCCCCAGGCTTGTACGGGGACCACCTCATCTGTACACCCACCTTTCAGGGCTGGATCTTGTTTGCACCCATCACTGCTATCCTTCAGTCTTCATGGACCCTGCATGAAGCCTCTGAGGGCTGTTGCAGGTGGGTGAACTACAGCCCAGTGATGCTGAACATCTACTCTGGCGCCCTGAGCTGGCTTCACCATCCCCATTCCAGTGTCCACTGATCTCCCCAGACGTCCTCCGGAAACAGGCTGCATGCTCTTCTCTGTTTGGCTGGCTCCCAAGTGGGCCACTTTCCCTTCTCTTCATTTCTACTGCTGGATTCTCTTTGACCCTCTGTAGTTTTCATGCTGCTCAGCACCGCGTCTTAGCAGTTCGCTAACTGGCTAACGGCCACTAAGAGCTGAGTTCTTACCACATCATCCTCAGATTCAGTTAACGACATGCGTATAGTATTTGTGCATAGAATGCCTAAAATGGGGCATTTAAGGAAGGAATTGTGGGCGATAGCTCTTTGCTGATTTATAAAATCACGTCAAATCCTTTGCTGCATTTGAATTTTCAACTAATAGCCCCTGAAATGGGCTGAATGAAGGATAACTAGACCTATTAAGAGAAATCCAGCCTGCCACTTCCTTTGCAATTTTTTACATTACAAAGTAATGTAATTACAGAGAGCACATTATTAGGAACTTAATTGTGCTTGGCACTGTTGTGGTTTGGGTTATTCTGAAACCAGGGCCTGATAAAAGGATTACCAGGCAGGTGGTTTATTGGGGAGGGGACACCAGGACACTGAGTGCAAGAATAGGGAGAAAGGGACAGGGAGGGGACAAATCCCACTAACGGTGTCTTATTGGGTAAGTCAGTACAGCGAACGGTGGGCATTCTTTGTCTCTGAGGATCCCGAAATCTGTAAGAATATATCACAAAATTGACCCAAAAAAGATTCCATTAAGAAAAAAATTTTTATGGAACAGCCTAGTATTTTTTTTCTATTTTCATCTTGAATTTTTCCCCTGAATTATTCCGTAGAAATAGAGTCACAAAGCAATTCAGACAAATTTCTGACCAGCTAATTAAATAGTGCACCTCCCCAGAGAAGCTTGGTCATACCCAGAAGAGCATTCAAACTTGTGTCTGATATTTTGGGATGCATTATCTTATACCCTGCAAGGTATTGTATGGTGCTATCACAAATTTTACAGTGTTCATCTAAGAAAGGACAATAAGGTTTTCCTGGTGTGGTGCAACAAAGATCGGTACGTTAGGAAGACAATAAGAAGTGTCAATCAATCAGTAAATATAGGGGTGAATAACTTGGGCTAGGGAAGCTTTCTAAATGACTTCACAGTGCAGTTTTGGGCAAGAGCAACAGAAGAGCCCAGGGGTACAGCTTCATCAATAACTTCATCAATAAAAGTGCCTTAGATAGTCTCTGGGGCCTGGTGGGGAGTCAAATGGTACAAAGCTGAAGATAGAAATTCAAAGTTAAAAAATGACATTTGGGGTGGAAATAAAGAGAACGGTTGGGCAAGATTTTCTTGCTGAATCTTGAGCATTCTGTTGAAATATAGTGTCATGATGTGATGAAATATGAGGTAAGCAGCAAAATGTTCGGATGTTGTTAAAATGTTCCCCCAGGCACCTCCAGGAGTGATCCCAGAGTGCAGAGCCAGGTGGGTGTGGCCCCCAAATGAAAAGTCAAAAAACAGAAAGAAATACAATAAAAGGATACTATTTCAGATAGGTAATTCTCCTCCCATATTTCTTTAGCGTTGGCATGTTAGTTGAATAGTTCTTATTTATCAGTGAACTTTTTTGAGGGTATTTTTTTTGTCTTTTCGGGTGACACCCAGGGATGCTCAAGGGTTACTCCTGGCTCTGCACTCAGGAATTACTCCTGGGGGTGCTCAGAGGCCCCTATGGGGCACTGGGGATCGAACTCGAATCAGCCACATTCAAGGCAAATGTCCTACCCACTGTACTATCGCTCCAGTTCCCCAGCTGTGAACTATTTATAAACTAAAATGAATATGGTCATTGAAGCTTTAAGTAAATGTCCCAGTCCCGTGAGTGTAAATTCTCTCTGCAAAGATTCTGCAAGTTCCAGAGCAGGAAGCTCAACCCCTGCATCTGAAACTGTGGGTGGGAATGTGGGCATCGTGGAAGATTTGATTTTAAATGAAATCATGATTTACGAGCAGTAAATATTGGATTTGTACACCTATTTTACATACCCAGGGGTGTGTAAAAATTTCTTCGCATGGGTCATGAGTAGAAAAAGCCTCAACAGGCATGAACATAGCAGAGAGAGTCTGGAGCCAGCGCCTGGCTGCTGGGACACTTTGTGAACTGAAGCAGATCAACGAATCCAGGCTTCTAGAGATCCCACTTTTTAAATGAAAATGTCAGTACCTCCTTGTGTACTGTAAGGATTTCAACTACGCTTGTGAAGCGGCTTGTAACATTTTGAAGCGCACAAAATGTGCGCGCACACACACATTTAATGGTTTTCTCGAATGTAAGTTGAAATGCAAGGCATTGTTAAATGATATGGTTTGTATTATACAGCATAGCACTGTAATTAACAGCATCCACATTGTTATATACACTTGATTGTAATCATACAGAACTGGCAAAAAAAAAGTCCTTTCCTTGTGACTTATGAAATTGATGTAGGGGTATAAACCTGCAAGGCAGTTTTTACTGAACAAACTATGAAAACAAACCAAAAAAGCCCTTACATGATTGTCTAATAAAAGAAATGTGTACCTTCTCATTTTTTGGAGAACATTTCCCAGTTAAGTATCTACCTCTGTATTGGCTGCTTTGCTTTGGAATGATATAGAATAAGACTAAGGTCATAAATAGAATTCTGTTTCCATGGCAATGTATATTTCTGTGTCCACACTTTTCAGGTATTTATTTTCATCATAATATTTTCTTGGGATTTTCTAGGCTAAGTACTCAGCCTGAGAAAAGACCTAATAATCTCGGTAGCTAGGAGATAGTAGAGGGAGAAGGCTATAACCGAGGGAGCGAGGCAGGGATCTGATTAAATAAATAATCAGTCCCATTAAATAAATTATTAGGAGGGTCAGAAATCTAAGTGGGTCAGTTTCAGGGTAATGAAGTCAGATCAAGAGTTCAGGAAAAGGACTTTGAGAATCTCGGTAGTTAAGAGATAAAAAGGATGTAATTACATCAAGAATCTAATCATGAAAGCATTTAAGATCAGGAATCCAAATCCCAGATTATGCAGCAAACAAGTATCAGAGATTGAGTAACACAAAAGTTTAATCAGGCAGGTGAGCCTGGCAGGCTGGGAAGGAATTCATGGCTGTGAGCCTGGCTGGGGCCTGAGATCTGCTTGACCGGGAGCCTCCAGGGTCTGCCCTTTCCCGGTCAGGGGAGAGACGAGTGCACACCTGTGCTGGAGGGGGAGTTGGAGAGAGATGATGAAAGGGATCTCTGACCCTCTGTGTTAATATCAACAACAAGAATCCTAAGGGCTGTGTCTCAGTTGTTGTTAGGCGACCTTGCTCAGACTCGGGGCAGCTGTAGGCTGCAGACAGCCTAGCAGGTACTGTTTCATGTTTGTTTGTCCAGTGTTGGATCTTCCAGATACTTACCCAGACAACGTCGCCATGATTTTAGCAGAACTTTGCATTAAACTGTGTAGATCATTTTTATTATTATTTTTTGGGGGGCCACACCCAGCAATGCTCAGGGATTACTCCTGGCTCTGAACTCAGGAATTACTCCTGGCTGTGCTTGGGGGACCGTAAGGGATGCCGGGGACTGATCCTGGGTAGGCAAGGCAAATGCCCCTACCTGCTGTGCTATTGCTCCAGCCCTGTGTAAATCTTTTGTTTTTCTCTTTTTGGGTCACACCCAGCGATACTCAGGGATTATTCCTGGCTCTGCACTCAGGAATGACTCCTGGCGGTGCACAGGGGAGCATATGTGATGCCGGCGATCAAACCCAGGTTGGCCGTGTGCAAGGCAAACACCCTACCCACTGTGCTATAGCTTCGGCCCCTGTGTAAATCATTTTTGTTAACCAAAGTGTCCATGGAAGAAAGACTCATATGTGGGAGTTGGAGAGATAGTACGGTGGGTTGGGCATGTGCCTGGCACACGGCTGACCTGGTTTCAACCCCTGGCACCCCAAATGGGTCCCCCAAGCCCGGCCAGAATTGATCCTTGAGCACGGAGCCAGGAGTCAGTCCTGAGCGATGCTAGGTGTGGCCCCCAAACAAAACAAAACAAAAAATGCAATCAAGAAAATGTGTTTGTGTTGGGGAGGTGGTTCAAAGGGCTGGAGAACATGCTTTGCATGCGGAGTCCATTGTGGTGTCGCGTGGTCCCAAGAGCACTGCCAAGGAGTGTCCCCTATGCACCACTCCCCTTACCCGGCACCTCTGGGTGTGGCTCAAAGCACAACACAAACCAAAGAAAAATATGCTTGTTACATTTTTTCTTTTTCCTGACTGTGTTCGGTAATTTTTCTCTTAAGTTTTGATAATTTAATAATGATATAGGTCATTTGGGTTTCAGAAATACGGATGTTCTCTCAGCCTTCCAGTCTCAGCCATGGTTAGCTCTCCTCTTTCTTGGTTTTAGACAGTTATTAGCTGTTTTTTTTTCTTTGATTATAGTCTCTGTTGCCTTCTCATTCTCTTTACCTTCGAGAAGGTCCTGTAACTCCGATATTGGCCCTTCTGTTGGAGACGAGGGTTTCTCATAGAGCATCTCCTTATTTCTTTCTGGTCTTTTCTCTTCCTCCACTGAGTCGTGACAGTGCTGTTCTCCAGCTCTGATTGTCTTTCCTCTTATGCCATGAGTCTGCTTGTTATTTTTTATTTTCGTATTAGATTGAACTTCATTCAGCATCATGCTCTGCCATCTGGTTGGAATTATCACGTGTCTCACTCCTTGTGAAGCACTGCCCATGCTCTTACAGAGAGGGGGGAGCGAGAGAGGAGAGAGGGAGGGAGGAGAGAGAGGCAGAGAGAGGGATGGAGAAAAGGAGAGAGAGAGGAAGAAAGAGGTGGAGAGAGGGAGGGAGAGAGAAGGGAGGGAATGAGCGAGAGATCACAGAGAGAGGAAGAAGAGGGTTATTCGGCCGCTTGCTTCTCTGTGCCTAGTTGTGACTCTGGGTGTGGGTTGGGTTGCTCTTGAGGGCTCTTCCCTTTCGGGGGTCCTACCTGCCTTTCCCCTTGCTTCCTGCTGACACACCCAGGCTGCCTTTTGCTTTCCTGCAGGTGGTGCTGTGGCCTTAGTCTTGGGATTCTCCATTGTTCCTGTGATGGGGAGGCAGAGGGGTGGTAGTAAGGAGATTAGAAACAAACCCTCCGTGGATTCATCATGGGGTTGCGGGTGGGCACAGCTGGGTGGAGCAGCCAGGCTGCCCCATGGTCTCTCGGGCCCTGCTGGTATCCTCCTGCCTTGTCACTGAGGAGGGCAGGGCTGTTCATGACAGGTGGATCCAAAGTGATGGTTTCTAACCACTGACTTAAGGTTCTGAAGACAGGCTAGGTGCATTCCGGTATGGTCACAGTGGCCCAAGCAGGGGGCACCTCACTGCCCATTGACAAATGACTGGGTATAAGAGGCCCATGAGGGGCTGGAGTGATAGCACAGTGGTAAGGCGTTTGCCTTGCACACGGCTGACCTGGGTTCAATCCCCCGCATCCCATATGGTCTCCTGAGCACTGCCAGGAGTGATTCCTGAGTGCATGAGCCAGGAGTAACCCCTGTGCATCGCCGGGTGTGACCCAAAAAGAAAAAAAGAAAGGAAAAAAAAGAGGTCCATGAAATACTACTCTGATCTTCATAAGATGGGTTTGCAAGTGCTGGGGATATGACTCCAAGAGCACGTGCCTGGCGTATGTGAAGGCCAAAGTTCCAGCCTGGCATGATGTGAACGCCTACCCAGACCTGGCAGTTGTGGCCCTAGTAGCCGGCCCCCAGTGCCATTAAGCTCAAGCCCTGCAGAGTTGGGCTGCAGAGCACTGAGCCATGAACCCAGTCTGACACTCCCAGACCCCTGAGTACTGCAAAGGAGGCCCCTGTTAAGAAGAGTAGAACTTCAAATCATGCCCTTGAAGACAAACGGGCTGAAAAGTGATATTATCATGCTAAGAGAAATAAAGCAGGAAGGGAAAGACCCTTCCTGGGTGGTTTCATTCATCTGTGTGATGAGAATAATCACATGAACTAGCATGAAACCCAGAGGCAGCTCCTGGGCTCAGGGAAAGCTGCGAGATTTCCAGAGGGAGGGAGAGGCTGTGGGAAGACCGAGGCACGGGGAGAGGTAACAGGGAGCCCGGCAGATAGGATGATGCTGGGATTTGGTGGGGTGGGGAAATTGCATGGATCAACAACAGGTATGATGGTAAATTTCTGCAATTCCACAATATTACAAGTTCATGACAAATCAGTGAAAACATATTTTAAATTTTTAATAGAAACTTCAGTGGAGGTTGCAAATAAAAACGTTTTTTTTTTAAAGTCAAAATTGACTCCAAAATACTTGTCAAAAATGCTTAGTTAATTGAAACACATTTGAGTTTTTGTTGTAGCTTTTCATCTTCAGGTTCACTTACAGTATTTTTCTGTGGTTTTGAAAAGTCTGTTCTTTCCCATGATCTTGATCTAAGTTAGGTAGTTTTTTCCTTCTTTGTGTTTTTTTTGTTGTTTTGTGTTTGTTTGTTTGTTTGTTTGTTGTGGGCCACACCTGGCAGTGTTCAGGGCTTTCTCCTGGCTCTGCCCTCAGGGATCACTCCTGCAGTGCTCAGAGACTGTATGTAGTGCCAGGATCAAATCCAGGTTTGCCATGTGCAAGGGAAACTCCTTACCTGCTACTATGGCTCCAGCCCTGTTTTAAAAGTGTTAAAATTAGGACTTGTATGTCTACAGTCAAACGTTCAAATACCTAAGATGCATAGCTTCACTTTGACCATATAGCCATATAGTTTTACCAGATGTAAAAATATAATGTTGAAATGAGTTTAACATCATATTTAGTAGATGAATGTTTTAAATGGTAGTGTAAATCCTTCTATAAGAGAGTTAAAATATTTTCTATTACATCATTATTATGAATAGTGTTTCTAATGACTATAAATCAGTTATATACCTGTTTATTCTTCAGAAGATATGGTTTAATGCATTTAAGAGGAGTGATTTTTATACTCTTAGAGCCTCAGAGAAAAACATAGAATGAAAAAAAGTTATTGAAAGAAAAAAATAAAAAGACTATTATTGGGGCTGGAGCAATAGCACAGCGGGTAGGGCATTTGCCTTGCACGCCGACAACATGGCCGACACAGGTTCGATTCCCAGCATCCCATATGGTCCCCCCAAGCACCGCCAGGAGCAATTCCTGAGTACATCAGCCAGGAGTAACCCCTGAGCATCGCCGGGTGTGACCCAAAAAGCAAAAAAAAATATTTTTGAGTGATAGATAAATAATATAATTTGAGCTTATATTATAATAAAATAAAAGTTTATGTCATAATAAAAAGGTTGTATTTTATTAAAATATAAACCATCATCTTATAATAATAAGATTATAGTTTATCAGCAAAGACACTTACTGCCATCATAGATTTAGTGCATTTTTTTCTAGGTATTTGCATTGGCTTTGCCCAGACTATTTCTTTTTATGGTGGGTGAATTCATTTTCTGAATAGAGAAATAAAAGCATCAAAGAGCAAATCATGTGCAGAAGTACAAATCATTCTAGTAAATGAAGATGATGGTGTAGTCTCAGGGTTCCTAGAACCCTGTCAGAATCAGCCAGGATACTTTTACAGGTGAGACCAATAAATTAGGTGCCAACTAACCTCCCTCTCTTTTCTGACACTAAACAAAATATGGGGTCTTCTGACATCAAAGGTACCTTGGGAAGACCTACCTGGAAGGTCTAGCTGTTCGAGTGAGGAGATTCTTGGGCTACTGGGCTAGAGATAATTCACCAGCAAGAAGTAACTCTACCAAGGACGATAATGTTCTACGCAGTTAGAGAAAGGGAAGCAATCTTTAACAAGATAGCCTAGTTGTAGTCTTGTGCTTGGGGAGAAGACTAAATAATAATCATGGGAGGGGGGAATTGGTTTTTTTTACATTAATTATTGAGGGACTGGAACACTCAGTGGGTAAGGTACTTGTCTTGCATGTGGCCAACCTGGATTTGATCCCAGGTACCCCATAAAGTTCCCGGAGCCCTGCCAAGAGTGATCCTTGAGCATAGAGCCCAGGAGGAAGCCTGGAGCACCATTGGGTGTCAGCCCCCCCCCCCAAATAAAAAAAATACATTACTGACTTAGATAGGCTTCCATTGCACACTTAAATTAGAAATGTAATTCTGGATTTTATGTGCTGCCTTTTGCGTTAGTTTTTGTGTAGATTGCAGTCATGACATCTGTGAAGTGCACACAGAGAGTGGGAAGGAGAAGCATGATACGAAGCGGGGCCACACCTGGACCTTCCTAAAGAGGCGTCCTTGAGTTAGCTTCTCCCAGGCTCGCCTTGTCTCTGTTTCCCTGCTCAGTCTTAGATACGCCGGGTGGAGTAAGCCAGAGGAAGGACAAACACAGGGTGATCTTACTTGCTTGTGATGTATAGAATAACTAGGGCATGTAACTTTATGAAGAGTGCATGCATAGATCATTCTGGAGCCCAGATTATAGGGAAGAGAAGGAAATAAATTGAAGGGGAAAAGGAAGAAGATGAGAAAGGGAAGTTAATAGGGGAGCAGGGGCCAGGGTGTACCTCAGGTATACCGCTGATGTGGGAGAGTGGGGCAGCTGTGTAACCGATGCACGGATTCAATGACACTGAAAGCGTGAGCTCCACAGTACAGACACAGAACTCTAAAATGCACCTGTCAAGGCAGCAGGCAGGGAAACGGGGATGGGGATGCGGGGGGCATGAGTAGGAGGATCATGGGGACACTGGTGGAAGGAAGTGGATATCGGTGGTGGCATTGGTGTTAGAGTATCGTACGCCTAAAATTCATCTGTCCAGAACTTTGTAAGCCATGGCCCTTCAATTAAATATAAATAGGTTATTAAAAAATGAACTAAGGGGACGGAGTGATAGTACAGTGGGTAGGGCATTTGTCTTGCACACAGCCAACCCCGGGTTCGATTCCCAGCATCCCATATGGTCCCCTAAGCCCTGCCAGGAGTAATTCCCAAGTGCAGAGCCAGGAGTAACCCCTGAGCTTTGCTGGGTGTGACCAAAAAAAATGAATTAAAAGAAATGTTGGGATTTCAGTCTTCCAGTTTTTAACTTAACGAGGCAGTCATCATTTCTAACTGCTATTGCATCAATCACGTCACACCCTTGTGATAGCATTAGCATGCAGTGTTTTGTGCCCAGGCCTTGCATAATCACTGGGGGCCATTGGGTAACTGCAACACGACCATAGCATGTATAGAACGTTTGCACAGACTGGCAGAAAAACCCAGATCGAGCTTTGCTTTCCTGGAAAGGGGAAGTGTAAGTGGCAAGCATATTGGAAACCCGTTTCTCAGTTAATTGAATGCCATTCTTTACAGAAGAAGGTTTCTAGTGAAGATGAATTCAGCTTGAATTTAATTTTCTAAGGCCAGATAGGTTGCCTGGCACTCCTGGAAACTTTCTATCAAGAAAAGAGCTTTGGGGCTGGAGCAATAGCACAGAGGGTAGGGTGTTTGCCTTGCATGTGGCCAACCCAGGTTCAATTCTCAGGATCCCATATGGTCCCCTGAGCACCGCCAGAGTGAGTGCAGATCCAGGAGAAACCCCTGTGTATTGCTGGACCCAAAAAGAAAAAGAAAAAAGGAAAGAGCTTTAAGTGGTTTTAGATGCAGCAAAAAGAAAAAGCCCCTCCCTGCCCTGTTGTTCCCCTGTCCGTTAGCCCTGACGTTCCCCTGGAGGGAGAGACAGTGATGTGGCTGTGTCGGCATTAGAGTTCTTCTCTTTTGCATTTTCAGATGAGATGACTAAATGCGCTATTTGAAGATCATCTCTTTTTTTGGTTTATCATACTCAAGTGGAATATTTCCATTGTTATCATTTTATTTGAGTCTTGAAACTTAATACGTATTTTTTACCTTACATTTTGGGCTTCTGTTAATTTCTCTATGTAGGTTTAGAAAATAATCATTTAAAGTATCGTAGACATTTCACTCGCCAATTTCCAAAATAGGCCCATGTGTTAACAGCCTCCTTTCTCCCCTTTTAATTGTAACTTAACATGAAAGCAAATTGCAGTTGGTTTTTTCTCATGTTCCTCAAGACCTCTTTTTCAATGAGATGATTCTGGTGGTGCTTCTAGAATAAAGTGAGAAATTTCGACATCAGTTATGGATTTATATCCTCATTACTCATAAAACCCAAGTGTGGCTGTAATGTTGGCCTATTCATGTGACTCGTTACTTGTTCCACTGCTTCTTTTGATGTTTTAATCCTCTAGATAGACATTAAATTTAATGAGTTTTTTTTTAATGTAGGAGTATTGCTGTTTATTCCGGCATTGATTAGACTGATTGAATTGGGCATGAACTCCACCTTACTTTTCCCCCTGCCTTTTTTATAATTTTATTTATTGAATCACCGTGAGAGCAGTTACAAAGCTTTTGGTTTAAGTCTCGGTCTTACAATGAATCACCCGTACCTTCACAAGTGCCCATTTTCCAAAAACCACAGTATACCCTCCATCCTACAACCTCCCCCTACCTGTGGGGCAGGTGATTTCCACAGTACTCTCTCTATTTTGATTACATTCAATATTTGGGCTGGAGTGATAGCACAGTGGGTAGGGCAAATTGCCTTGCAAGCGGCCAACATGGCCGACCCAAGTTCGATTCCTTCGCCCCTCTTGGAGAGCCTGGCAAACTGCTGAGAGTATCTCACCCGCACAGCAAAGCCTACCAAGCTACCCGTGATGTATTTGATATGCCAAACACAGTAACAATTGTCACAATGGAGATGTTACTGGGCCCGCTCGAGCAAATCGATGAACAATGGGA
>JAOXYA010000001.1:93902863-93919509 GCA_028565675.1 Sorex palustris
CAGTTAAAAATGAATATAAATCCTAGTTTTAGAGAAGTATTTTCATTTTGAAAGTGTATTTCAGGATTGTGGTGGATTTGTGAATCAGTGCATGAGACAAAATCACATACACACACAGACACTACACACACACACACACACACACACACACACACAAAACATACAATAAACTCATTGCAGAATTAAAATCACCACTTCTGTGAAGCTGTGGTTTGCTCAACTTGAAATACTGCATTAGCCAATGAAAGAGTAAGTTATTTTTACTATTTGGCCCCACGTTCTTACAAAATAGCAATCTGAAATTGTGTGTGGGGCCAAGGTAAACTGGCTTTTTCTTATCTCTTGCTCTTGTGATTGAGTGAGTTGACTTGTTCTCTGCCTCAATTTCTGACATTTACTCTAAGAATTTAACCTCCCCGGCTCCATAGAAGTGCTACGAGAAAGCCAGAATTGTAACAATATTTCACCAAAATTCAGAAAACAGGTTAAAATTATTAATTCTCAGCAAATGATTTCTTTCATTCATTGCAAAAGGTTTGCACTTGCATTTAAAAATATCAATAGATTACCGTTATGTTTTGTCATTTGGTTTACATTTTTCTTCAATTATCTACAAATTCTATGTGCTAAACTTTGCTATAATGAGTTTGTCTAGTTCCATAAGCAGAAACTCTTTATTTCTTATTATAAATATGCTTTTTGTGTCTGTAGTGAGCAACTAATATTTCTAGAGGAATTATTTTCTGGGAAACTCCTGATGGTCTCTATGTATTGCCTATAAGAAAACATATAATGCTTTTATCTAGTTTTGTCATCAGATCTTACTGCACTTGGCAGTAGGCTAGCTTGGCCAGTGTTAGGTATAGGTATATAGAAACAACTGGAGTCTATTTTAAACTAGGACAGAAGTTGTTTTATTAGAAGAAAATCCATTCCCCACTTTCAATAAGTCTTTACTATTGAATTTGAAAGAAATGGAACCCAGGGCTAGAAAGGTGGCTCGGTGGCCAAGCACCTGCTTTGGAGGTGTGAGACCCAGGGTTCAACTCCAGGCCCAAGAATAAATGAATCAATGAAAACACCATATCCAGGCTGAACAAAAGAAACTGCTCTAAGGCCTGTTAAAAGGCCCATCATCAGATGAATAATTTGAGAACCTATTAATCTGATAATGCAGGAACCCCATTATGGAGGAACCCAATTCTCAAACCTGCAAAATGTGCTGCAGAGACCTCAGAATGACAGTATTGCGACTAAAATCAATTTTCACGACTGTGTCTCAGTTAGGAAGAAAACAGCCTAGGTGGATCAATGCCGAAAGCAGGTGTTGACACAGTAACAGAACCTTGTATCAAACAAGATAGGCTGGTTAGAGGAACCAGTCGGGCCGCTATTGATCAGGCTGTGTGGTTCAGTGGAATGTATAGTTGGTGAAATGTTACATATTTCCCTCTTCCCGTGCCTCTGTTTTCCCAGTTCTAAAAGCTGAGCTGTAATAATGCTTGTCTCACAACAGCAAATGACCTCGAAACTGAAGATCGTTTAGCACCATACACAAACATTAACGAAGACTCAACATTAATTGTCAATTAGGTGACTCTGAAGAATGAACTCTTGATTATTTTCTTTGCTTCTCACAGTTCACAGTATTATGAGAAGCAAAATAGCTTGCCTCGCTCTACTTTAAAGTTTATTTTCTCAATAGAATAAAATCTGAAGCTTTTCATATTTTCGCGATCACAGATGTTCTTTCTTCAGATGAGCAAATCCTGTGGAATGTTATAGTGGACGTGTCTTCCAAATAATTTGGTTCGGCAGTTGTTCACCATTCACAGTTTTGTCATTGTCTCTTGTTGGATGGAATTCCATGCCTTAGTGAGTGCTATATGCCAGTTGAAAATATTTAGCTTGTGTAACAGGGTTTTGCCCATCCCGTCCTTCGGTGGGGGATAAATATGTACAAAAGGGATGCTTCCCACGGAAGAATTTGAAGTCACGGCATGCTGTTTTCATTTTAGATCATAGCCGAACTTCAGACAACCATTTCCTCTCTGAAAGAGGAGAGCAGCCGGCAGCAGCGGGCCGCAGAAAGGCGGCTCCAGGATGTTACACAGAAGTTTGAAGATGAGAAGAAGCAGCTGATTAGAGATAATGACCGAGCAATCAAGGTAATCTGACGATTCAGTAACCAGTGGGACCAGCTGCTTTCATGTAATTAAAAGGAGGGCTGAATTCCCAGCAGTGGGCAGATGGATGCAGGTATCTGGCCTGTTCACACAGCCTGCAGTCAGTTCCATTCACTGCACTCTACCTTTGATGTAGCCAGTGACTCAGGCTGACTTCCCTCGAAGAGATCACATGCCAGCAGAAAAAGTCATTTTTGGGCCAGCCTGATCCATTCACATTGAACAAATATTTGAGAAATACGCTGTCCTTTCTCTTGAGAACCACTTTGGAACTGTCTCTTGAAATTAGAATGACGGTGTTAGCCCGAGACTGCCGGCCTAATAAATGCGGAAGCCAGCTTTCCAATTTATGTTCCTTTCTTTTGCCCACATCCTTTCATTATGGATTCGCATAATGAGAAATAACCTGTTTGAGGTTTGGAATGCCAACCATTTGATGTGCTTTGACATAGTACAGGATAGAAGTCTTGCTGCTGAGAACCAAGCTTGTTTCCAAATGGCTTCAGAGAATCACACCTTAAAGAGCAACAAAAAAATTCCCCTGACCCTGATACTTCGGTGATGGGCGGTTAGCGCTCAAAGGGTTTTTTTTTTTTCTTCCTTTTTCTGGGCTTCATAGCAGTGTGTATTATTTTAAGTGTCTGCATCATGCTGTGTTTAATCTGTGAGGATAGCATCTGGAAACCTTTACAAATAAGGTTGAAAAGAGAACAAAAAAGTTTGAAAGAATTCCCAGCAAAAGATGATTTTTTTTTCCCAGTGATTTTACTTTGTTATAACAATGCCTACAGCCTGTGGAGTAATCATACAAAGCAAAGGAAAAGAAAAGAAATATTTGGGTTTGATTGCTGCCCTTTCCTACCTCACCCTACCATCCCTCTTTTTTATAGCTTTTTTTTTTCTCTCGGCTTTTTGGGTCACATTGGGCTGTTCTCAGGAATTACTCCTGTAGCCAATCAGTAAATTAGGGGAAAGTTCATGTCACTGTAAGTTGGTTTTTTGTTTTGTTTTGTTTTTTTAATCTACCCTTTAGACCTGGACAGGATTGACTAAACAAATAGAATTTTTTTTAATCTTAAAATATGGGCAAAATCCTGACACTTTTGAGGTGAAGACTTACTCTGTGAAGTGAGAATTTATATTTCTCCTGTGTGAGCTCTTTCCCCTGCACGTAGCCTCACACCTCGGAAGTGTTTTTCTTTTCAGCTTATGAGGGTAAATAATGTTTATTTGAAACCTCTTCATTTTCAAATGCATAGGAATTAACCATTGATCTATGTAACTGTGGGCTCAGTTATTTTCATTACACTCAAAGTGGATTTCTTTCTATATTATGTCCCCAAACCAAGGGGTCGCTAATGTTCATATTTTAAAAGAAGATTTAATTCCCCTGTATAATTCAAAAGAAACAAATTAGCTACTGCATGACAAAGGTTCCTAATATTTTTTCTTTAAAAATTTGTGTAAATTTTTTTAATCCCTTTTATTTTATAAAGTACTTTGTTCACAATGGGCTGGAGCGATAGCACAGCAGGAAGGGCTTTTGCCTTGCACACAGCCGACCCAGGTTCGGTTCCTTCGTCCCTCTTGGAAAGCCCGGCAAGCTACCAAGAGCATCCTGCCCACACAGCAGAGCCTGACAAGTCCCTGTGGGCATTTCATATGCCAAAAATAGTAACAACAAGTCTCACAATGGAGATGTTACTGGTGGCTGCTCAAGCAAATCAATGAACTGTAGTTACAGTACTACAGTTCACAATATTTGATTACATTTAATATTCAGACACCAAGCCCACCCACCTTACACCTTCCCACCACCATATTTGGGATGTTTCCATCCCAAGCCCCAATCCCTGCCCCAAAACACAACCAAAATAATATATTTTGTATTCTCTGTTATGAAAAATCACTGAAAATGCTACAAAAGTATCTGTAGAGGAAACAGTGTGAAGATTGTTGCATTTTGGCAGAAGCCATTAAGGCATTCTTTGGAATATCAATAACATGTTAAAAGTTGAGTGATGTGAGCTTTCATATATATATTTCTTAAAATATGTATATATGCACATATATATATTTCCCTCTATGATTTGTTCCCTACTATTTGAACCCCATCAAATGTGGTGTGGTACTTATAAAAAATGGATAGGGAATGTCTTATAATGTGTCACGTGGCCGCATTTGTGGCTGCATGTTCCAGGAATACGTTCACTCATGCGTGAGGCTTGACCCTAGCATGTGGGGAGTGCCCTTGTGCATGGCAGCAATTGGGTTCTTAAGGTTTTCAGCTGCTGGGGCTGGGTCCCTTGGGGTGAAAAGGACTCTCACCAGCCCTCCTCTGGGGCACCCTGAGTGAAACAGCCTGGCATGGAGTCTGGTGGCATGGCTATGGTGTGTGTGTGGGGGGGGCATCATGTTGCTCCTTCTGGGAGAAAAAGCGATGTGATCTGGAAGGTGGCCGATGATGAGATTATCTGGCACTGGCAGGAGGTGGCTTATGGGAATGACCCCTGGGTCGCTGGAGATTTGGGGGTAAACAAGCAGAGGATCTCCACTCCCGATCCTGTTGTGCCCAGAGTCCAAGGTCACAAAGTTCCACATTACCTGGGCTCTGTCGGATTCCACTCATGCGTGAGGCTTGGCCCTAGTGTGTGGGGAGCGGCCTTGAGCATGGCAGTGGTTGGGTGCTGGAGGTTTTCTGCAATGTTGCATCAATATTAAAAGAAATATAGTTCATCTGCCTATTTTGAATTACTTGTTTTGCAGTACATGTCTATTTACCTATAAAAGAAAGGAAAAATATATTAATTTCCAACAATGTCAAATTGACTTAAAAGGTGGCTATAGATGTATATAATATTGGACTACCAAAGATATAGGGATTGCAGGTGTCTGAAAATAAGGAATCTTCTAGTGTGTGTCAGCTGTATTTCCGTTTACATCATGTGCAACATGAATGACTTTTTAAGAACTAACCAACAGCCTAAGGTCATTCATCTCTTATCAATGGTTGCTTTGGTCCCTCCTCTGGATCACACGATACAGGAGTCACAGCTGGTATGTGCTGTGTTTGAGGTTCTCTGCCAAGTGCTTTCCTTCAGCTCATTCCGTCCTCTTATTCTGAGGAACGGATTTCTCTCCCCCATCTTACAAATGGGAACACTGAAGGCCTGAGGTTAGACTCCCCAGCTCGGAGCCATGGAGCCAATCAGCAGACAGAACCAGGTGCCAACTCCTGCTCTCTGACTTGTGAAAACCTGAGTTGTTGATGCCCAGCACCTCACCTCCATTTCCTCCATGCCCTGAAAGTGAGTCTCTCCCTGACCAGCTGTGTAGGGTCCCCCACGCCCATTTCCTGTCTGCCTGACTGATGACAGCACTTCTGTAATACTTGTTCGATAGGAACTTTCTCTTTGGGTGTTCTGTGCATATAGGGTTCAGGTGCATAGATTGATGTGCAGAGACGTGGGCTTGGTTTCCTAAAACCAAGTGTGTGTGTGTGTGTGTGTGTGTGTGTGTGTGTGTGTAACACTTAATAACATTAAATGTTGCTGTATTGAAATAAGATCTTTTAACTAGTCCTGGAAAAACAGCGTTTTCTTTCAGAAACACACTCCCCCGTTTTCTGGGCACTGATGAACTGGGCTCTCTCTAGCTGATAATGGAGAGTAAGAATGGAGAATACACCAACTCATCCTGCCAGAGATTACTATAATGTTTCTGTAGATAATAGACCTTTCATTATGAGAATTCTTCAAGAAAGCCTGAGGTATGGCGGGGTCGCCTGAAATCCACTTAAAGGACTGCTCCTGGTAGAATGTTTCGTGGTCACACTCTACAGGATTACTTAGCAGTATCTCTCGAAATTAAATTGCCTAAGGCATGCCTACTCTTTGACCCATTTCACGATAGCAAGTGGAAATTTGCACTAAGCTTTAACTGTTCAAAAAAAAATGCCCCTTTCGATCATTCATTCGCTTAGCCAATTTATGGAGATCCAGTTATGTCCTAGGTACCCACACCACCAATATTTTTCTACATTTTTCCCCAAAGCACAATCTGAAAACTGCAGCACTGAGAATAATATTTGAACAGGCCATTTAAAGACACTGAAAATATTTGCAACATAATTTTCAATGAAAATGCAGGTCAAAAACAAACCAAAAAAAAAGAATGAAAATGCAGGTCATAAATAGAACACTTATATATATAAAGATTAAAAAAGACTGAAAACACATAGAAAAAAATTTACTGGTCAGATAGCTCTGAGTGGTAGATTTAGTGGTTACTTTTCTTATAATTCTGAGTTTTAAATTATAATGTCACTTCTGCAATGAGAAACAAACATCATTTGGGTTTTTTTTATTAAAAAAAAAAGTGCCACTTGACTGAGGAAACCAGTAGCTGAAACTGGCAGCAGGCTGGTTCCTCACTAAGAAACAGCCATTAGAATATTCTTTCCCAGAACAGAATTCCCAACGTATATTTAAAAATAGAGTCGGAGAAATGGAAGCATTGATAAAAGAATACCATTCTCACACTAGCCTGTCCTCTCAAACATCAAGAATAAAGAATTCTTACCACTTCTCACAGCCTGCCCTCACTCCTGACATTTATGAGCTCTGTTTTCCAACACACCCTCTCCCGCTCCCCAACGATGGTTCAGAGCAAACTATGGCACAGCCCAGTCATTTTGCGTATCAAGAGTCTGGGCTGGATCAAGTGGGGGCTGCTTCTGTCCAGTAGGCAACATTGGCCAGGTGGCATGGACGGGGTTCAGGATCTTTCCATCCCCTTGCTGTGTGTCCTCATGCTCTGGCTGTCAGACCCTCCACAGGGCAGATGGCCAGAAGAGTCCCTTGGGTACTTCCACCAAATCCCATAGGCCAGGAGGAGTCCCAGGGCCAAGGAGGGAGAGGAGGGATCCCCGCCTCTCAAGGGGAGAAGAGGCGGAGACGGTAAGGCCAGCCAAAACCCACCACAGTCACTGGGGCAGCCTGGTACTCTCTCTCATTTGCCCCTCACCTCTGCAGAGTGGCTCTACGTTCCATTGTGGTCCTCACTGCCACGCACTGAACCAGCATTTCTCTTTAACAGCGGGGCTTAGCTGTATCCGTCTCGTGTCTTCAGAAAATGCATTCTTCCCGTTCTTGTAAAAATGGAAAACGGTATCTGCTCATCTATAATCCGGAGTGCAGCATTGGGGAAGGGTAAAATGTTATCACTCAGATCTCCTCACCCAGCAGTCACCATCTTAGCATCATTTCCAAAGTTTTCCTATATATAGTGGGGAGGGAATGCCAGGAAAACTTACCAGTGGGGTAACCCCATAGATTCTCGATTTGAAAAGGGTGGTTCATTGTTTTGAGGAGACTGGGGGAATGGAGATACTCCTGGAGGTGATCAGTCTCAATAGTGCTCGGGCCTAAGGATGTTTAAGGATCACCAAGCTCAGATCACACCTAGTGGTGTTAGAGGTGGGGGCATGTTGTATTGGGGACCCAGCATGGGGCCTCCTCACATGTGTAAGCTGTGTGTGCTACCACCTGAGCTGTATCCCCAACCCTCTGTTTTGTTTCTGTCTGAAATGGATTTTGCAGATGTAACAGACTTTTAATCTGTGGTCAAACAAGGAATTTGGAACTTTTGAGCATAATGGGTTTAGGAGACTGACAAACTAGCCTGCCAGCAGAGCGTCATTCCACCCCCCCACCCATCATCTCCTGGGGGTGGGGAAGAGCACCTCGCTTTTTATACTCTTTGGCCCTGGGTGCTCAAAGCCTACCTTTGAACAAACTCTCTGGCTCCCACTCAAGCTCTCTATAAAGGTCCTGGATGTACAGCGCCTCGGGAGACCTTCCCCTTCCCCGGTGGCTCCCTTCCCAGCACTTCTGTTCCAGAATCCTCTTTCTTTCCTTGACCCCAAGCCACGGGCTGGGTTTCTCCCACTGCATTCACTCTGCCTTGCTGTTTCACTGCTGTGAGTGCATTGGTGCTGAGTTTTAACTTTATTTATTTATTTATTATTGAATCTTTGTGAGACCCACGGTGACAAGGCTGTTTGTTATTGGGCTTCAGTCATACAGTGTTCCAACACCCATCCCACCACCAGTGGAATTTCCCAGCACCAGTGTCCCCAGTTTCCCTCCCACCCTCAAATCTCCCCCATCTCCCCTCCCCCACCCCAGTCTGCCTCTGTCCTCTATGACAGGTACCCCACCTCTCTCTGCACAGTCTCCATGGACTAGGATCTAAGATGCCTCCAGCCTTATCACATCTCCATCTGCACCAGCGGGGTTGGGAGATTACATGTTTGCTCTCTGAGGGGGAACCTTGACCGTCTCAGGACCAAGATTTAGTTAGCTACATATACAGTCTCTAGCTCCACTAGAGCTATAGCACAGCAGTAGGGCATTTGCCTTGCACACGGCTGGCCTGGCTGGCCCAGCTTCGATTCCTCCATCCCTCTTGGAGAGCCCGGCAAGCTACCAAGAGTATCCTGCCCCCACGGCAAAGCCTGGCAAGCTCCTTGTGACTTATTTGAAATGCCAAACACAGTAGTAACAAGTCTCACAATGGAGACGTTACTGGGCCCACTCGAGCAAATCAATGAACAACGGGAGGACAGCGCTACAGTGCTACATACAGTCTCTCAGCCTCCGACCCTCCAGGGCGGCACACTCATTCCTTCTCTGCCATTCTGAACCCCTTTCTCCATTCTGTCCCCCCATCTGCTCTCACTCTTGGCGCCAGTGCTGGTGCTGAGTTGTCGAGACCTCCGCTCACCTGTTGACGTAGGTTCCGTGGACGTGGCTTCTGAATTTGCACCTTCACCCAGACGTCTGCCTTTCTAACCACTGTACATTTTCCCTTTGACCTCTCGTTCACTGCATGTGTCCTCTCGCTCTTCCTTGTTCTTCCCCACTTATCATCCTCCTTCTGTTGAGTATCTGGATTAAAGGACCACCATCACCCAGCCCGTCACTCAGGAAGTCCCTGGAAAAGCAATACTCTCTCCTCTCCCTGGCCCCACTGGCCCCCGCCAGCTCTTGGGTCCATTTCTGTAGTTATAGAAGAATATTTCCAAACAAATCTGCATTCTCCAGTTAGGAGAGCCTCCCTTTGCAGTCAGAACCTTCTCTGACTCTCCCTCACATGGATTCCATGCCAGCAGCCAGCGCCTCCGAAATCTCTCCTTGCTCTAATGAAGTGTGTGTGACTACCTAAAGCCCAACTAGGGCACGTTGTTCACCTCCTGGTCCAGTCTGCTCCTGGGTTGAACCTCTGCTTGTCCCCCTTCCATGGGAAACACACTTCTTGATCTAAGTCAGAGGTTCTTGAGGCAGAACCCACAGAGCAGGAGCCCCTGTACTTCTCTGGAATTCCACAAAGGCCAAACTAGTTTGATAATAATCATGTAAACACACTTGCATTCTCCATGGTGGTGTTTGGTTTGGGTGGTTTGGCCGGGTCGGGGGCCTCAACCAATGAGGTTTTAGAGACTGCTCCAGACTCAGTGCTCACAGTCCTGCCCTACAGGAGCTCAAGGGAGCGTGCAGTCCCAGAGTGGTGAGAAGGACTGGTGTCCTAGTGTTAGTGCGGGAGTGGATTTTTTTTTTCCTGAGCTCGTGTAGGCCCTTGAGAATTGCCCAAAAGACTTGCAAACAAAACTCAGGTGCTTAAGTTAAAATTTATTGTCCAGTGCAAGTAAGATGGGCCGGGGTCCCTCCCCAGTGTCCCAGCCTCTCTTTACTCGGGTGTGACATCACTCGTCCTGTCCCCTCGTCCGTCACACTTGTCACCTTGAGGAGGCGATTGGCAGGTAGCCTCGGCGTGTTACAATTGGGTGGTTTGACTGAGGGGCTCTCGGAGATGACATGCCCACGCCTGTGGACAGTGTCCTAAGTCCCGTCCCTGCTGTCTGCTCACTTCCTGGTCTCGTCCCCGTGCCATCCCCCGTCTGGAATGCGCCCCCGAGCTCTGTCTCTGTCTCGGCATCCCTGTGGTGGTGCTTGCTTCCCTGTCCCCTGTGGCTGGACCTACTCTTAAAACTAAACCCGCAGCAGCTTCCCTGTCCCCCCCTCCCCCCTGCCCCGGCTCCTTTAGTCCCTGGCTCTGGCTGCATGTGCCGACATCCCCTGCTGTCCTAACATCTGTTGGGACTCAAGTGAGGGGACCAAACGAGAGTTGCCTGGCTGGGGGCTTCCTTTTATCTGCTGCTCTAACCCACTCCCACGATGCTGCTGCCTATTCTAAGTGGATACCTTTTTGGTGGATAAGATTTCACTGGACTCATTTAGCGAGTTCCCCTTCCCCTCCCCTTCACTGGCTCACCAGCATGGAGCAAAGATGACTTTTTTTTTTCTTTTTTGGGTCACACCTGGCAATACACAGGAATTACTCCTGGTGGTGCTCGGGGGACCATATGGGATGCTGGGAATCAAACCCCCATTGGCCGCGTGCAAGGCTAACATCCTACCGGCCGTACTATTGCTCCAGCTCTGCAAAAGTGACTCTCATGTTGTTATTTCTCCCTCAGCACCACAGACTGGTGATGTTTTATTTTGTTTTGTTTTTTTCAAATGAGGACAATAAAATTTATTAATTTTGTGACATCCCAGCCCTGGCGAGAACACATCTTTTTAATATTAATAGGAGCACACTGGGAGCTTTTGTCTCACATACGAAAGCAGGGTCTTGTCTCCAGGAAAAGCTGTTCTGCATTTGTTTTGTGCGTGGACCAAACGCGCCTCACTTTGAAGAAAGGCTTGACAGGCAGCCTCCACGAGTTCTGACTCAGCGACCTGACAGAAGGCCGCTCAGGGATGAAGGAGCTGCGCCTGATACTTCAAGGCCAGTCACGGGCTGGATTGAACCTAATGATATATTTGGAGCTTTCAAGCAGAAATTAGAAATTTGGGGGGAAACTTGTACCATCTCCATAAGCTTAACGTCTTATGGGACCAAAAGCCTTTTCTGATGACATCCAGAGTTTGGACCAAGGAGGGGAAGAGTACATACACATGCCACAGTCTCAGTGCAGTGTCTTCCAGACGACCATGCTCAGTGCCGTCCAGTCCTACCTGCGTCAAATGTCCTCTGCAAACAGGACGGTTCTCCAGGCACGCGGCTGCACCTTCACTGATAGTTTCCTGTTCCCATGGCAGCTAAACCACTTGTCAGGGATTTTTTTTTAATGTTTGAAACTTAAAACCCAAGATAGTCACGTTTTGATGCCATCCCAGCGAATTTCCACAGGCATCGGAAAAGGCTGCATGAATGCCCCTCCCTTCCCAACTGCTTCTTATCCTTGGGCCATTATCTGTCTTCTTAAACTTCAGACAAGGCTACACATGGCAAGAGATTGAGAGCACAAACAGATAGGAGACTCCAGCTGCCTTCTATTAAGCCCCACTCACCAAAGATCTGTAAAAACAGAAACCATTGCTATTCTTCGGATTTTATTATTATTTTTTGTTTGTTTCCTTTGAAAAATAGTTCTTTTTTAATTTCAAAATTGGGATTATGGGCTGGAGCGATGGTACAGCAGGTAGGGCATTTGCCTTGCATGAGGCCGACCTGGGTTTGATCCCTGGCATCCCATATGGTCCCCTGAGCACCTCCAGGAGTGATTACTGAGTGCAGAGCCAGGACTAACCCCTGAGCATCACTGGGTGTGGCCCAGAAAACAACAACAACAAAAAAAGAGATTACATTTACATCAATACATAATAAATTATCTTTTATAGTGAACTAATAAGTATTTTCCTCTCTTAATTTCTAGCATGGAAATTCTCCATAGCTCTTAGCCACATCCGTCAATTGGGGGGTGGGGGAGCGGAGCAATTGTGCACCAGGTAGGGTGTTTGCCTGGTTCGAGGCTGACCCAGGTTCACTCTCAGCCACAACATATAGTCCCATAAGTGCAACACCAGGAATAAGCCCTGAGCACCACAGGGCATGGCCCCCAAACAAATTTTTTTGAAAAGAGCTTTCATGAGGTTCTGAATCCCCAAGAGTAAATAGGTGGTTCCGAGACGAGACCATTGAGAACCCCTCTTCTAGGGGTATTCTCCTGTGCACAGACCACGTGGCCAGCACCCGGAAGCCATGTTCTACTCTGTGCTCCCCCAGGAAGCCTGGAAAGAGCCTCATCCAGGTCCACTGAAATGTCTTCTCTGGCACGTGTTCGAGTAAGACATGCAAGCCAGCCTTGTTCATTTGTGTGACATTCTCAAGGGCTCCAGAATGCGGTCCCACAGTCCCTCATTTGAACTCCTTAGGATCAGAGATGTTTTGCAGATGAGAATCTGTAGGTACTAAGGACTCAGTGCCCGGTGGCATTGGAGATGATGCACTTTCTCTAGGTGCTCAAAGACACAATGAACCCTGAAATTTACCCCTCCAAATAAATGGGACAAACAGCAGCCATGAACGCCCTTGCTGTGCCAGTTCTGGTGTTCTTGCCCACCAAGTCAAAGAATTCGAAAGGAATTTGTGGCTTTCAGAGAGCGGCGTTTTGTATTTCAGGATTGCAAATGGGGACTGGAAACCTGTATTTTGATTCACTCCCTTTCCTGCTAAGGAGATGCTAAGCTTCAGGAGACCAAATCTGTGCTGTGGTAGTTGGTTCAATGGGCATGTAGACAAGTGCTAAAGGAACAAATGTTGTGATGCTGTCAGTCAAAGCCCCAAGTGCAGTGAAATGAGCTTCACCTTAGCAAAAATGTCTGAGAACAT
This sequence comes from Sorex palustris, assembly GCA_028565675.1. NCBI lineage: Eukaryota > Metazoa > Chordata > Mammalia > Eulipotyphla > Soricidae > Sorex > Sorex palustris. The sequence continues at coordinate 93,915,790 of JAOXYA010000001.1, forward strand.
CGTATTTGTACTGCAGTGGATGAACCTCAAAAAGTCCCTTTTCTGAGTCTGCAAGCTTCTAAATGTCCGTTAGCAGTCTTCACTGAACCCCCCAGAAGTGCACTGGGGGAAACTCTTCCAACTGGTTCTATAGAAAGGCCGTGGAACATTCTCCAGCCTCCCTGCACTGCCAGAGCTAAGCCCTTTCTTTGAAGTGAGTGTATTGAAGGTTCCTCACTGTGAGGCTGGATGTCCGAGCAGAGATTTCCTATCAAGGAGAAATGTTGTAAAATTTTTTGCTTGCAGGCACAGAAAAGAGATTTGAAAACTCAGATGCCTCTCTCCCTTGGCCACTGACTGGAGTTCACGAGAAAAGGTCGGCTGCCAGTCGGACATCTAGAAATCTGGTCTGTGTTACCAGCAGGGCAAGGGGGCGGGGGGGTAGTCAGGGGAGAAAGAATATTTCATAAGATTGGGCAATGCGCACTGTGCTCAAAGCTGACAGGAATCCATTTCCCAAAGAATGAAATCGACCAACCTCATTGTGAGGTTTCAGTCGCATTGAAACCCAGAAAGAAGGCTCAGGGCCTCCCGTCAGCTGGCTTTGTCCAGGACCTGTTCGTTATTGAAGGCTCGTCTCCCCCCGCATGCGCGCCTGAGCATCCCAGGGCGGAGTGGCGTTCTCTTTGTGCCCTCCTGAATTAGAATTAATAATGCTAAGAATAGAAACGTATTTTTCCATCCCACCCAAGACGGCCTGCCTGCTTGCCTGCTCCCGCGGAGGGGAAGACAGAGGCTTTCCGTCACCTTCGTGCAAAGCCCAAGTGCCGTTTTCCAGGAAGAATGCTCTGGAGGCTTAAGCCTGGATGTTGGGCAACGGTGAATTATGACCTTGCTCCCTAGAGCAAGGAGAAGCAGGAACAACAAAGGAGCAGAACAGGAAGGAACAGTACCCTCCTCAGACACCCCCCCCCCCCACACACACACCCAATTTTACCTCAGATTCTTTCTCCAATTCTATTATCTTTTTTTTTTTTCACTTAAAAACCAGTTGAAGACATTTCTTTGTTCGGTGGACACATCCTTCAAGTTGCTATAGAAAGTGTTTCTAAACCCCTCTAATATGTCTTTCATATGCACTAAAGAATCAGTTACCGTATGATGAGTGAGTGCATGAACACCTGAGTGAAATCACAGGTAGAAATGTTAGCCGTCACCATCTGCTACGTAGCTGCTTCTCCTAGGGAACTGTTAAGTGACTTGGTGTAGTTAATTTTTCTATGCGTGGTCAAAAGTCAAATGTGGTGAGAGATTTTTAATTAACAAATTTAAAGTATTTAACAAATAACTAGTTGGGAATATATTCCCCATTCTTTTTAAAATGTTCTCAGAAACTATTTCACAGGCAGCCTCAACAACCAAAATCACTAAATGATTTTTACTTCCAACATCAATGATTTTACTATCAGTATTAATGTGTGGGGCTGTAGTGATAGCACAGCAGGTAGGGCGTTTGCCTTGCACGTGGCCGACCTGGGTTCGATTCCTCCATCCCTCTCAGAGAGCCTGGCAAGCTACCAAAAGTATCTTGCCCACACAGCTACCCGTGACGTATTCAATATGCCAAAAACAGTAACAAGCCTCACAACTTCTTGTAAGACATTACTGATGCCCACTCAAGCAAATCGATGAACAATGGGAGGACAGTGCAGTGCTACTAACGTGTGCATACTATAATTACTCATATATTTGCATATATGTGAATATTCAGGAACACTGGATTGGGTAAAAATCTTGATTATTGGGAGACTTGACAATGATTCAGTATCTTGTTTTTGTTTGTTTGTTTGGCTTTTTGAGTCACACCTGGCAATGTTCAAGGGTTACTCCTGGCTCTGCACTCCTGGCAGTGCTCAGGGGACCCTATGGGTTGCTGGGAATCGAACTCAGGTCAGCCACATGAAAAGCAAACACCTTCCCAGCTGTACTATCTCTCTGCCCCCCCAATATCTTATTTTGTCATTTTCTGAGGTCCTGAGCAAGTTGGCAGCTTACCCATTCCCACTACCAGAAACTGATGCCCACTGAAACCTCTCTCACTCCTTATCAATATCAAAGTTCATGCCTCTTGTTTTAACTAATAATCTCTGACTTCCAAGACCTCCCCCTTCCCCCCCCACCCCATCCACTGTCACCAAAGAAGTTAGCATCTTGGACTTATCTTCCACTCCCAAATGCCCACCTCCAGCACCAGTGACAGGAGCACCCAAGTGCCATGTATTCATGCATTGGCATGCATCGGCACAAAAGCCTGCCTGCTGGAGTATGTGTGCCGTGGAAACCAATGTGTGCTGCCTGAAATATTTCTGAGTCATTAAAACATTGACCGGCACACTGCTGCTACCTCCCTCCCTAACCCTCCCTCTTACCCCCCCCCCCCCGCACCACCACCACCACCACCACCACCACCTTTTCTTAGTGGAATGATTTCCAGCTCTAATCCCCTGGCGACTGTTAGTTTTCTCACCACTCAAGGAAGCATGGAAGGTGGTGGCCACAGACTCCTGCTCTTGCTCTTCTTTCTAGATCAAACCCTTCTGGCTCCACTCTCTTTGCTGTGCGTATAATTCAACTCCTCTATGTCATCACTGGGAAGGAAAATCCCGAGGTAATAATAGAAATTTGACCAGGTAACTTCTTGCCTCTTCTCCAAGTACAGGGATATTTCCCACCCCTCTAACCATCCGCTGACACCATGCAATATGTAACTATATTTATCAACAGTTGTCCGTCTGGATTGGCGTTTGGCCAGTCCTTTCTGGAAAGGACTAAACAGTAAATAGTTTCTGCTCTGTAGGTCATGTGGCCTCTGTTGTAATTACTCAGCTCTTGCCATTGTGATATCAAAGCAGCCGTAAACAACATGTCAGCAAGTGGACAAGACCGTGTTCCAATAAAACTTTATTTACAAAACCAGGCCGGGCGCCAGCTTTGGCCTGCTGGCCGTGCCTCGCTAAGCCCTCCCATAGGAACACACTCTCCTCTTGTTTTATGGGGCTCTCTTTTAACTTCCCGCCTCTGCTGCCTTCACTTCCTCCCAGTGGGTGTTCCCGGGCCCTGGGCTTTGCTTCGCCCTTCCCCTCCTCCCGTGGTCTCCTCTGCACTGTGGCTTCATCTGTCACCTGGGCAGCGATGGTTCCCAGAAGCCTCTGCCTGATGCCTTGTCAGGTCCTCTATCTCGAGTCACCTGGAAATCGTCTTCTTTCGCAGGCTGCGTTGCTCTCTCAAACTCAGGAACTACAGCGTGGACTTGTCATCTGCCCTCCCAGCTTGGCTCTGCTCCCCCCGCCTGTCAGGGTAACCCTGTCTCTCTGTTTCCTGTTAGAAACTTTGACTTCATCTCGGTCCTTTGCTTCTTCCATCCCCGCTTATCTGGTCTATCAGCAGCCCTTGAATGGATTCCTTATTCCTCGGCTCTGACCCTCTTCAGAGCCCTTCTCAACTTGCCATTGATTTAAAACAGTCTCCTCTCAGCTGCTGTCCTTGCCAAAAACCTCCCCGCTCCAGTCCAGAGCGAAGAGCTCTGCCAGAGAAATCTTAAATCACCTATTTCCCTGCCTTACAGAGGGTGCTCAGAAATCAATAGGAAAAGACTCACCAGCCAGGGGACAAAAATGAGTCAAGGAAATAAATGTAGAATTCACAGACAAAAACCACTTGCCACAGACGGGGGGGGGGGGG
>JAOXYA010000001.1:93937509-93953333 GCA_028565675.1 Sorex palustris
AGGGGGACAGAGAGAGAAGAATGTAGAATAATACAGAAGCAGGCACGTGGAGAGAGAGAGCCCAGGCTGCAATATGGGATGCCAGGACCGTGCGCTCGGCTGGCGCCTTTGAAGTGCACAGTTAAATCCACGGCGCAGTTTTTGTTGGAAGCGCCCGGAGGACATTTGGTGCGCCGAGTGCCCGCTGGAAACTGGACCTGTGCGGACTGCCCGGGCCGGGTGGGGGGCCAGGGGCGGCCGCGGCGGGGGCGGAGGCCCCTTTCGGAGCTCCTTTGCATAAAAGGGGCGGCGGGGGGCCCCACCGCGTCGCCCTCGCTGGCCGCGGGAGCCCGCTCGCATCCCGGGGTTGTTGTTTCCCCGCTGCGCCTCCACCCTCCTCCTCCCGCTCCGGCTCCTGCTCCTCGGCCGCGCGTCTCCCCATGCGCCCCGACGCCCGGAGCGGCCCGGGGGGGCCCGGGGGCCGCAGCCGGGGCCCCGCGCGGGCCGTGCGCTCGGACCCGTGGTGAGTGGCGGCGCGGGGGCGGGCGGCGCGCGCGCTTTGATGTGCCCGGGCGGCGCTTTGAAGTTGGCGGGCCGGCTATTTCGGGGCGCGCTCCGGGAGGGCGCGGCGCCCGGAGCTCCAGGAGGGCTCGACCCGGGCCGCCCCGAGCCCCCACCCCCCTGGCCCCGGCTCGTCGGGAAGCCGGGGCCGAGAGACTTCTTTGCCAGTGGCGGGGGGCGTTGGGGGCCCCGAGAAGGGGGGCAGCTCCCTCCTCCTCTTCCCCCTCCCTCCCCGAGTCGGGCGGGGGGTCGCCTGGCTGCCGTTGTTCTTCTGGAGGGGGAGTCGGGGTGAGAGCGCGCGGGGCGGCCTTTGGAGAGGTGGGATGGAAGGGTGGCGGCGCCCCCCTGCAGCCCTCCCCTGCGCCCCTCCTCGCCGCCGCGCGCTTCGGGGGCCCCGAGCGCGCATCCCGGGGCGCCCCGAGCGTGCCCTCCGAAGACACCCTGCCCCGGCCCTCTGCTGCGGGAGCCGCGGGGAGACCCGGTGCGTCGCCATTTCGGGCCGCGGCGGCCGGGCACCGATCGGGGCTCCGGGGGGGCAGCGCGCGCGCCGCGCGGGGTTTCGGGGCGCGCGCCGGCCGCGGGCACTCGGGCCGCGCCGGACCGGCTTCGGGGAGGGAGCCGGGGCGTCTGGCGGAGACGAGAGCTGGGTCTCCCACGGGGCGCCCGGGTCTCGCAGGTAACGGGGCCGGCCCCACCTTCCCTCCCCTCCGCTCCCCTCCCCGCGGCCCGGGCGAACGCGGCGCTGCGCGCGCACGGGCGCGCGCCCTCGGGGGTCGCGCCCACCTTCGTTCCATCCTCCCCCTGGCTTGGCAAAAAGCGTTTTATTGGTTTTGCGGAGACTTTTTCTTATTTGGGGGGTGGTGGTAGTGCTGTGTGTGTGTGCGGGGGGGGTGGTGGTGGTGGATGGTGGAAAGCAACTGGCTTGAGCTCCGCGGAGTTTGGAATCTTGGCACGGCCGGCGGTAGCGTGAGACGGTTTCGGATCCGGTTTTGTAGGGTTTGCGGCAGGCGGAGGTCTGGGGGGGGGGGTCGAGACGGGGGCGGCGGGGCCCGCGGCTTCTCCGCGCGCCCGCAAAGTTGGAAGATCCGGAGTGAGCCGGGTTTGAGCTTGGGGGTCGGGTGGGCGGAGGTGTGTCGGAGCCGGGAGGCCGGGGGGCGCGGCGGGGGTGTCGGTTTCTCCAGCTGCCGTGCGGGCGCCCCGGGTCTGCCCGGTGCGGGGCGGGCGGGCTGCGTCCCTGGGTCGAGGACCTTCTGCATTTTTAAGAAGTGGGAAGGGTAGGGGGAATGGGAACCAGATGCCGGCGAAGGGCAGCGTTTGAAGCTCGACTTATCTGTGCCGAGAGCCGAGTGGGGAAATTGACCGAAATTGGTTTCACCTGCTCTCAGCCCCGGCGGCTCCGGGGGGCGCGTCTTTGGAGTCGCTGCTCCCGGGGGAGGGGTGGGGGGGCGCGGGGTGCCTGTGTGCTGTGGGGCCCCCTGGAGCTCGGGAGGGTCAGGTCTTACACCACTGGCACCCCTCCGGGTCCCCCCTCACCTTCCCGCCCCCTCCCACCTACCCCCACCCCCCATGTGCTGGGGAACGGGGGAGGCGGGTGGGGGTTGCTCGGGTCTCTCCTTTGAAAACGCAGCGTCTGATACTTCAGATGAGCACCTCGTAGATAGCTGGGCTGCTTGATTTGAATTTGAGGAGTTGAAAAGCCTGTTTACTTTCTTGCTTTGATGTTGGCTAGATCTGGTTTTGATTAGATCAATACCCTTTTTTCTCCTGCCTTCCCTCCACCCCTCCCTCCCTCCCTCCCTCCCTCCCTCTTTCCTTTTCTTCACAGAGGGGAGGCGCAGATGAGCCCCTGCTGACTTGAGAAGAGGCTACACTGATCGAGGAGAGGAACTGGAAGGGGAGAGGAAAAAAAGGAGGATAAAAAGAAATCCAACCAAAAAAAAAAAAAAACAACCAACCCCAAAACGACCCAAACTCGGCGCCGAGAGCTGGAACAGGCGTGTCGCCATGAGCAGTGCGGCCCTGTTGCTGCCCCGGCTCCCCGACCCCAGCAGCAGCTTTCGGGAGGATGCCCCCCGGCCCCCCGTGCCCGGGGAGGAAGGGGAGAACCCACCGTGCCAGGCCTTGGGGGCAGCAAAGGGCCAGCCCCCCAAGCCCGTGCTGGTCCCCTCCCACGCCAGGCGCAACGAGGACGGCTTGGGGGAGCCCGAGGGGCGGGCCTCCCCGGATTCCCCGCTGACGCGCTGGACCAAGTCCCTGCTGAGTCTGCTCGGTGACCAGGACGGCGCCCACCTCTTCCGGACTTTCCTGGAGAGGGAGAAATGCGTGGATACCTTGGACTTCTGGTTTGCCTGCAACGGGTTCCGACAGATGAGCCTGAAGGATGCCAAGACGCTGCGCGTGGCCAAGGCCATCTACAAGAGGTACATCGAGAACAGCAGCGTGGTGTCCAAGCAGCTGAAGCCGGCCACCAGGACCTACATCCGCGACGGCATCAAGAAGCAGCAGATCGACTCGGCCATGTTCGACCAGGCGCAGACGGAGGTCCAGGCAGTGATGGAGGAGAACGCCTACCAGATGTTCCTGACCTCTGACATTTACCTCGAGTACGTCCGGAGCGGTGGGGAGAACACGGCCCACCTGAGCAGTGAGCTGGGCGGCCTGCCGGTGGTGTGCGGCTACCTGCCCACCCTGAACGAGGAGGAGGAGTGGACCTGTGCCGACCTCAGGTGCAAGCTGGCTCCCACGGTGGTCGGCTTGTCCAGCAAGACACTGAGGGTGACGGCCGCCGTGCGGTCCATGGAGGCTGTGGAAAGTGGATACAGGTGAGTCCTGGGCTGGAGACAGTGGTGGGGAGTGGGGAGGGGGGAGTGTGATGGCCTTGGTAGCTGTTTCACATTTAGGAGTTGGGTGAGCTGGAGAGGATGGATGGATGGGTGGATAGGTGGGTGAATAGGTGGATGAAGGTGCTGCCTAGGCTGACAAGCGTCCATGGAGAGCTTGAACCGCTGGCTATGACCCCTTTGATCTTGCCTTGCCTTGTTTCACGGGGAGAGAAGTGTTGCGTATAGCTAAATGCCTGCTGTCTTCAGGGATCCGCAGTGTTCATTAATGTGGTTACTTACTATATTCCGGGCCAGTCCGAGGAGGGGTTGAGAGAGAGGGAGAGAGAGAACAGCAGCCTTGGGTGGCTCTGAATCCCCAGATCCCCGAGTGAGGTTTGGGAAGGGGCTCCGAGCAGCCACGCCTCCCCTTCCCTCCCGGAGAGCGGGGCAGCGGGGTGGTGGTGCCCGCGCCGTCGGGTCGGGTAAGTGAGATGTTCAGAGCAGCAGTTAAGAGCGTGTGGTTCTCTTTGTGGAAGATCTCCACGGGCACCGTGTGAACCTTCCACAGGAGGGCAGGGCGGTGCGGGCCCATTAAGACACTGTAGACTTGCTGCCACATTCCCAGGTCCTTGGTGCACTGGTGGCCCTTGGGCCAGGCCTCCCTGTGGGCAGGGAAGACCTGGAGGAGGTCTTCAGCCCCCTATAGTAGTGCCGAGCCTTAAGCATCTTCGCCTTCGGAGGCAGCTTCAGACCTCCCCTTGGATGGGTGTTCTGTTTCTCCTTCCCACCTTACAGTCTCTCCAGAGACACAGACCTTACAGTCTCTCCAGAGACCCAGACTCTTGGGTTCCACTTTGCCTCAGATGTGGGGGTGGGTGGGGCTATGAGGCTGGCCAGCCCTTGGGCTCTTGATCATCATCTGAATGGCTCGTCTTGCTGTCCCTTGTATATTTATTTCTCTGTGGGGTTAGGGACTGACTGGGCTTCCAGGAGTCCCATCGGGAAGGCTGCCCCCCAATTCCCCCTCCCCCCTACTGCAATCAGGTCTGAGATTCTTGACTGGCCAGGATTTCGGGAGTGGGGCTTGGATTCTGCAAGGAGAAGCTAGTGCGCAAGTTGCCCACCAGGGGGCGGGTGTTCAGCCAGTTTCCTCTGGAAAGACAACTCTCCTCGCTCCTCCCTGGAACCCTATTGGCTTTTGCCAAGACCCGTAGGGTCACGCGCAAGTCCCTTCTGCATCTTTAAGTTTGGGGTTTCAGGTCATTTGGGAGGTCGATCCTGGCCCTGGCCTCTGTGTCTGGGCTGAGCCTGGGCACCTGCAACCTCCACCCACCGTATTTTCCTCCGCTCTGAGTCTTTTGGGAACCCTCCGGGGTCTGGCCCTGCAACTGGGTGTCTGGGCTCCTGGGATGTCCAGAGCCGCACCCCCCCCCCCCCCCCCACCCACCCCCCGTAACTGATACCAGCACCTAGCCCCGGGTAGTTTCGTCAGCACTTCTCCTGCCCCTGGCTGCCAGGGGCAGGAAGCAACTCCTCTTCCTGGTGCCTTTGACCAGGATGGTCCCAGGATTTCGGGTTTGGAATTGCTGAGGGGTAGGGATGGGGTGGCAGGCTCCCATGATCCAAAGGGGCCAGAGGGGTCTGGGCGTGTCTGGGGTTTGCCTCCTCTTGCTCGGAGCACGGCTAATGTGAACTGTCTAGTGATTTGCCTTACTGGCACTGAGCCCCCCACAAGCCCACCCTGCAGGGAAATTTTCAGAGCAATCCTCAGCATCCCTGCCTTCCTTGAGGCATCTGGGCCTCTGTGTGTCCGGACCTGCTGGCCCGGGCCATGCAGTGGACTGTCCCTCCCTCTCTTGAGGTGTGCACTGTGCCCCTCTTGCTCATGTCCAGTGCTGCTGACCATTAGGATCAGAACCGTCAGCATGAGCATCTTTTGGGAAGAGCCTGTCGGGAGCAGACGTGAGGAGCACGCTTCCAGCACGGGGATGATGGGGGGGGGTCTCTGGAGAGGGAGAGACTCCTGGGATTCGGCCCAGAGTTATCTGTAAAGTCGTACGTGGTCCCCCTGCTTTGCCTTGGGACGCTGGTGTCTTGGCAGGGATGCTCCAGGCCCCTCCACGAACTCTCAGAGGGAAGGAGGGTGGACTTAGGAGAGGCGGGGAGACCAGGGACTCCCTCCCCCAGGGAGCTGGGTGCCCAGAGCAGTGGCCAGTTCATCAAGGCCTGTGTTTCCCATGGGGGCTTAAAGGAGCCTGGGGGCTTCATTTGTGCCCTCATGGGTTGGGTGCTGGCGTTAGTAGAAAGACTCACTCAGAGCGGACAAGCTCAGCGCATCCTGGGGCAAAGGCCTCTAGGGTGCAAGTGGCCCCAGGGCTGGCTGGGCTGGGGCTGGTCTCTGTGATCGCCTGAGCCAGAGTGACACAACTCCCGGGTCTTCCTCTCCCTGGGAGGCTGAGGGTTGGAAGACCTTATTGCTGCCCGAAAGCCACCAAGATTCCCAGGGGCCAGCATAGAGGATACTAGGCAGCACAGCCTTGCACGGGGCTGACCCAGGACCATCTCCCAACACCCTGTGTGTTCCCCTGAGCACTTCTAGTGTAGCCCCCAAACCAAAATACCGCCCTCCCCAAAAGCAACCAAAGCCCAGCAACCCCCTCTCCCTCCTGAGCGTAATGCAGAGGGGTGAAAAGAGTGAGCAAAGGCGCCAAGGCTCTTCTTGTCTCTGCTGAAAACAGGGGAGAGTCCCAGCGAGGGGGGAGACCCCAGGACACACCTTGTGGGTACCTGTCTAGGTGGCAGCCCTGCCCCCACCCTGGAGCCCCCACAGCTCGCGGCCCTGGGTCTGTGCTGTCCGCCTCATCTGCTCTCAGAAGACATGGTGGAAGCCCCCTGAACCGTGTGCTCTGGCTCTGTGAGGGGCCCAGGCCCGCCGGTGGGAAAGGACCCCCGCTTTCTGCAGCAGGACGTCTGCTTCCTGCTCTTCTACCTCCTGGAATGTATGCTCCTGTCCAGGAGGGGGGATGCCCTTTGGGGACCCCCCTGCCTTCACCCCAGAAAAGTAGAATTCTTTCTCCTCCCCCCCTATCCCGGGGTGGGGGGCCCTGGGAAGGTAAGGACCTTAGACTGACATTCTGAGTGGGGCCGTGGTAAGACTCCCCGCTCCACTTCTGGGGTACCTGATACTTGGGCCGCGTGTGCCATGGGCAGGTCAAAGTCGCTGGCCTCTGTGGGGGAAGCGTGCAGTGTAAACGGGTGTGTGTGTGTGTGTGTGTGTGAGAGAGAGAGAGAGAGAGAGAGTTGGTGTGGTGTGGGCGGGCCCTGGAGGTGGGCTTGGTGGTAGCTCTCTGTCTCAAGCTCAAGTGTCTGAAAGTCAGGACCACCCGCCCCTTCCACATCCCTTCCTCCTGTACCACCTGCCCTGGCCCTTGGCCCAGTCCTTGGTCCACTCCCTGCCCACCCCGCCCTCCCAATCCATCATCCTGCTGGAGGCTCAGCTCTCTGGGCTGTGTGTGCAGGTGCCCTGTGTGCCCTCTCAGCCCACTCTCTGGCCCCCCTCAGACTGGGTATCCAGTGCTCTTATCCCTGTCCCTTGTCCCACAGGGCCATCCTTGCCGGAAACACCCCTGGCCAGGCCAGGCCACTCCTGCTCTTTCTTGGGCCTGGCTTGGAGACACATCCTCCCATCTACCTGTGTCAGGAGGGGGCAGGTGTCGCCAGGGCCCCCGACAAACTAGGTACCCCCCACCCATGCCCCATCCCTGTTCAGCTCTGAGATGGGGTGAGCTGCTGGACCAGAACTGTTCAATGGGGGCTGGGCAGGTGGGCCTGGCCCGGTGTCCGGGCATCCCTGGCTGCCACCCCTGGCTCTGTACAAAAGAAGAAAGTGCAGGTTGGTGCAGTGGGCAACGAGCCCCAGGTGGGCTTCCAGGGCCGCGGGGAGAGGAGGTGTCCATCCCTAGGTAGACCCCTCTGCCGGGCTTCATGACGTCACTGTGTCTCCCATGTCCTGGTCTTCTCCCACCTGTCCCCTAATCCACGTCCCTCCCACCCAGCCAGTGTGTTTGTGGGCGGGCGACAGCCTGACTGCCCGAGTCCCTGGGTGCCCACACTTCCCGCAGCCCCCACCTTTGTGCCCAGCTTCCCCTCCTAGAGCCCCCAATCCTCTGCCCTGCCCATGGGAGGGATGCAGCTCAGTGGGGACATAACCCTCGCTTCTGGGGGAGCTACCACCACCTCAGAGGCCTGGAGGAGGGCTGGGGCTACCTCGGGAGCAGCTCTGCTGGCCCTTTCCCTCCCGCGGTGCCAGCCTGAGCCCTCGGCGAGAGGGCAGCCTGGCGGGGGGGCAGGGCTCGGAGCTGGCCTTGAGCTTCTCTGTCCCCATCTATGTGTCTTCCCACAACCCTTCAGAAGGACACTGGCACCTCAAAGGGCCACCCTCGAAAACAAAAATGAAACAAAACACAAATGCCTTGGGAACCCCCAAATGATGTTCTTTGGGATCACCTCATTTCCACCGATTCCTCCTCCCACCCCACCCCACCCCACCCCCACCAGAGTCCTGCTTCTTGCCCTTGTGGGTGTGGGTTGGGGGCTGGGCACTGCCCTGCCTCTGTCGGTGTGGGGTAACCCCTGCCCCCAACCACAGGTGATGGACTTGGCTGTAAAGCTTCCTTATTTTTTATTTTTCATTTTTTTTTTTTTTTTTGCTTTTGAGGTCACACCCAGCAATGTACAGGGGTTGCTCCTGGCTCTGCACTTAGTAATTATTCCTGGCGGTGCTGGGGCGGGGAGGGGGACAATATGGGATGCTGGGAATCAAACCCAGATCGACCGTGTGCAAGGCAAATGCCTTACCCACTATAGCCCCGTGAAGGTCCCGTTTGTTTACAATTTGTTTTTTTTTTCTGCTGCACCCAGAGGTGCTTGGGGATCACACCTGGTGGGGTTCTGAGGGGACCCTCGGGCACACGGGGGTTCGAGCCTGGGCCCTGACAGCGCTTCCTCTTCCCCTTCTTGCAGGTCCTTCAAGCGGAGCGACCCCATGAGCCCCTACCACGTGGGCACCGGCTACGTCCTGGCGCCCACCACCAGCGCCAACGACAGCGAGATCTCCAGCGACGCGCTGACGGACGACTCCATGTCCATGACGGACAGCAGCGTGTGAGTGTCCCAAGTCCTCACCCTACCCTGTGACGGCCAAGGTGTCCTGTCTGTGGAGCCCAGGGTGGGCGAGGGGGACTTTGGAGGGACGCTGGATGTGCTGGCATGTGCCACGTCCCCCAGGGGTAGGCAGTGAGGGGTACATTACGGGGATGAAGATTTATGTCATGGGGGGACCCTTCTGCAGCATGCCTGGGGTGGTCTGTTCTGTGCCTCCAGGGCCAGGGCCAGGCTCCCATTTTCTGCGGATGGTCGACTGCCCCTCTGGCACCAGGGTCTTAGAGAGGGTCAGAGGTCATGCGTGTGTGTGTGTGTTGGTGGGGGGCGAGAGTACACCCCGTACTGAATCTGGGTGGTGGCGCTGGGCCTTCCTGAGAGTTTCTTCATGGCCCTCCATTGGAGATCCTCTGTTCTAGAATGGTCCCTGGGGACCCAGGTCTCGCCATAGGCCTCTCCTCTGAGCAGGGAGAATTTGAACACAAGCCCGGCGCAGCACCAGTTCTACCTCACTCACTGGGCTTCCTTCCATGGCACTCCCCAGAAGGGAAGGGGCTCTTCTTCCAGGGGTTCTGCAGGCCTCTCTTCAGACCTGTTCCAAGGGCGCTAGTTTCCTCAGACACCGTCCCATGTGACCTGGTCTCCTCACACAGTCTTACAAGGGCCTGTGGCCCGGTCTCCTCAGACACTGTCTTCCATGGACTTATGACCTGGTTTTCTTAGACGCTGTCCCATATAGGCCTGTGACCTGGTCTCCTCAGACACTGTTTTCCGTGGGCCTATGACCTGGTTTTCTCAGACGCTGTCCCATGTCAACCTGTGACCTGGTCTCCTCAGACAATCTTGTGTGGGCCTGTAACCTGGTGTTCGATGCCATCCCACATGGACCTGTGACCTGGTCTCCTCAAGACACTGTCTCCCATGGGCCTATGACCTGGCTTTCTCAGACACTATTCCATGCCAACCTGTGACCTGGTCTCCTCAGACACTGTCCCACGTGGGCCCGTGACCTGGTCTCCTTGGCCACAGTCTGTGATCTGGTCTCCTCCAGACACCATCTCACATGGGTTCACGACCCGGCCCCCTTGTCTGTGTCCCACATGAGCCTATGGCCCGGTTCCTTGAACTGCCTTTTCTTACATGTCCGTGTCCTGGTGGCCGTGTCCGTGTCCCACGACGCCGTGGGTGGCGGGTTGAAGAGGTGGTGGGGGACAGCTCTCAGTATTCTCAGCTTGACGACTTTCTGTCTCTGCGCAAGCAGGGCACAGGTATGCCCCGTCAGCCATCTCAGAGAAACAGGGTGTCCCCAGAAGCCAGGGGTCCATGTGGGCCGAGCGTCCCCTGTGGTGGACAGAGCTCTAAAACTGTGTCTGAGTCAGACTTGATTGAATAACGCAGGGTAAGGCGTAATGTAGCTCTTGACCTAGTAACTCAGTGAACTCCTACGCACTGTTTCCATGGTCACGGAGCAGCATCTCGTGGAGGAGGCTGTAGAGATGAGCTACTTCTCTGCACACTGGGATCCTCTCAGAAGTGTTTTGCTTTTAGCTTTTTTTCTGGGTGAGGGTCATCCCTGAGCATGACTTGAGCATGACTCCTGTAGCTCATGGCCTATAGCTTGGGGGTCACTCTCGGTGGTGCGGTGCAGAACCTAGTCGCCTGGGGCGGGGTGGGGGTTACTTTCCTCTCTTTACCTGTTGCCGTTTTCCATTCCGGGTGGCATCTTGTTCAGCTTTCACTGGTCTGGAGGTTGTGTTCTTGATGCTCTGCAGGATGAGGAGGGGGACATTGAGTTGGGTTCCCTAAGTTAAGCCCCTCCCTTCCACTGTTTCCCACTTGGGACCCCTTTTTCATCTGAGAAGTTATTCCATGACTGTGGGCCCGTAGGTATGCAGGACAGGTGTACTGATCGAGTAGGTACTGGTATAAATCATAAAGAAATTCATTTCAGGGGCTGGAGCCATAGCACGGTGGGAGGGTGCTTGCCTTGCGCCGTGACCTGGATTCGATCCCCGGCATCCCATATGGTCCCCCCAGCACTGCCAGGAGTGAGGGCCGATCCAGGAGTCACCCTTGAGCACCACTGGGTGTGACCCAAAAGCCAAAAAAACAAAAAACAAAAAACAAAAGCAAACCCAAAAAAAACCCCAACAACTTAACTCATCATCAATGCTTTTAAAAAGTCAGTGCCCCTGCCTGCGGCCAGGGCCCACAGTGAGTAAGCCCCGGGTGCTCCTGAAGCTGCTCTGGCATTTGCTGTTCACTCTGGTTCCCGAGAGGCAGTTAGTGTCCTGCCGGCTTCCTGCTCCTCACGTGCATCCCCTGCCCGGTTGTGGAGGAGATGATCAGCGGGGGCGCCTCTTTTCTGTGCCCCTCTGAGAGCCTCTCTCCATAGGTGTAAGGTGGGCGTCAGCCTCCGGCCCTGCCTGGCACCCTCCACACCGCCGCCGGGGGCCTGCTGGGGTCACAGGGCATAGCGCGCCCTTGCTGCCCCATCGCCACCTGGGGAGAGTGCAGAGACGCACAGGGACCAGCCCCCAGAGAAGGGTCCCGGGACCGGTCAGCTGGAGCCTGTCTCCCACCCGCCCCCCTCCCAGCCATGCTCCTGGCATGCTGTCTGTGGGCGGGGGGCAGAGGGGGTACTCAGAACAGGGAGCCCAGGAGACAGGGAGTGTTGGGGGAGTCCCGGGACTCTCCCCCCTCTCCTGCCTGCCCGACCTGGCCTCAGCGGAAACCCTGGTCGAGTGGCAGGGGCCAAAGGGGCTGGCCCTGGTGCTGCATGTGGGCAAGTGCTGAGCATACACACTTGCAAGGGTGGTGTGCGTACGTGTTGGAGGCGTGTTTGCTTGTGTGTGTGCGCATGTGTGTGCATGTGTGTTTGAGATCTGCTTGGGGCCTTATGGCCAGCCGGCCCAGAGCACGCGTGCCTCTGTGCGTCCAGAGCTGGGATTAGGGGGCATTTGGGATCGTGAAATCGGGGTTGAACTGTGGGGGGGGTAAGGGACTGAGTTGGGGGTGGGGATCCCAGGCACCCAGTGCCCACTACCCCCTTGACCTCCAGCTACTTGCCCGCTAAGCCAAAAGCCCCCTTAAAGGTGGCTGAGGGCTTGGGTCTTCTCAGGAGGCCCCTGAGAGGGCATGGGTATGTGTGTGTGGAGTGGGGGGCGGAGGGGCTGTTACCTGGAACCAGGCATTTGGAGAAGAAACAGATTTTTCACATGTCTCCTTCCAGAATGGGAGGTGGGTGGGTCAGGGCGACAGGGGCCCCCACGCCCCACCCCAGAAACCTCTCAGGTGTGGGGGTCCACCAGCAGTCCTCATCACCTGTAGGGAGCGGCTGCTCTGGGCGGGAGTCCCAACATCAGGGTGATGGGGCCACGAGGCCCACCCACTCTTTTCTGTGCGTCGTGTATGGGATGCTGTGGCCTGCGGAGGCCCTTGGGCACCACCTTCTCCAGTGTGTGGCCCCTGGACGCGGGCTCTGATCCCAGACCACCTCAGGCAGCCACGTGTGCATCACGGCTCTCTCCAGGCGCCTGGGAAACGGCATTCAGCTGGGCCCCGCCTGCTGTGGCGGCCGTTAAGGGCTAATAAGCTAATTGGCTCGACTTCAGTGGCAGCCGAGTGGCGTCCACACTTCAAACCGCGGCTCCCCGGAAACATCTGGGCCTTGGCGGGCTCCCTGCGCTCTGTTGTAAGTGCCTCCAGGGGACCGCTCGGGCCCAGGGCTCGGCCAGGCCTGCCTTGGGCCTCGCCACATGGAAGCGGCTCTTCTTGCCTCCTTCCTACCCCCGTTTCTTGGGTTTCTTCACCTGCGCGGGGTAGAAACTTTGAAAGCTCATTTTCTGGGCGGGAGAAATGGACAGTCCAGTGTGCTGGTGGGGCCCCTGGGTGCCCCCACCCGCCTGGTGTGGCCCCTGGCCTAGAAGGGGATTGTCCGTCTGAGCCTCCAGCTTGCGCCCCGGGCTCCCTTCCCTCCCAGTCTCTGCCCTTCTCTCTTCTGTAGAGGAAGAAAAAGGTGCTGAAAATTTCTGGGATGGGAGGGGAGGCAGCCAAGGGCCTGGGAGGATGCAGGTCTGGAAGGCAGGCTGGGCCCCCAGGGCGTGCCTCAGTGGGTCCACTAGCCGCCTGCTGGGTGTGAACAGCTCTCTAAGCACAGTAACAGACTCTGCTCAGACCCAATCCAGGGCCAGAGAACATGGCCACTGAATATAGGGCCAGTGGACGCACCTGTCCTTCTGGGTCAAACCTTGGCTGATGGATGGGCAGAGAAAGGGGTTGGTCAGGGAGAAGTGGGGTCCATGGGGTCTCTGGATGTCCTGTGTGGGATGGGGAAATCCTACAAAGGACAAAGGTGCCATGTGGGTGTGGTTTGCCTCCGGCTTTGAGTCTGCGATTACAAAGTAAGATTTTCCAGAAAGTTCCAAAAGCCTCCCATTTGGCCCTTTGAAAGGTGATTCCCTGGGGTCTTAGAGACAGTGATTCTCCCCCCCCACCCCCCAGCGCCATGTGATGCCCACCCTGTGACACGATAGTGCGGGGGTGGAGTGGTAGGGCTTAGCCCCCTCCGTTGGGGTCAGAGGGTGGGCTCTGCAGACCAGCTCTGCTCTGTCAAATGGGCCAGATGGTTCCAGAGGCCCCTGGCCCAGGTCAGAAACTTGGTTGGTGGCATCCGGATATGCCGGCTGTGCTCGTGTGGATGAGCTTCAGGCAGTAGGTCTCGGGGGTTCTGGTCACTTTCTGGACTTGGAATCTTGGATCCCACTTGGCAGCTGGGGGCCCCCGGGGGTCCTCTATGCTGCTCTGGGGAGCTCCACGTAAGGTCCCCCACTACCCATGGGACTCCTCTCCCTGCCTGAACCCGGCCTTTCCCTTGGACAGGCTCCTGGGGGCACTAACCTCACTTCTTGCTGGCCAACTCCTTCCTCTGCCCGTCCCTTCGCCCAGGTTTGACCTGCACGGACAGGTGTGTCTGTCGGTCCTGTATTCTGTGTCCCAGGGAAGGGACTAACCCTGCTCTCTCTGAGTCCAGTGCCACTGCCTGGAACTCTTGGGCTCCCCAGATGCGGATCCCAGAGGGTGGGGGGTGGGGGTGTCCCCCGCCTGAGTGCTCTGGCCACCCGCTGGGCATTTTCAAGGACCCCGGGAGCTCTATTCACAGGCTTTCAGTGCCTAGAATTCCGGGTAGGATTTAGTATGTGGATATTCAGACCCAGGGCCATAGAGATAGTCTAAGAGGTCAAGTGCTTGCCTTATATGTGGCCACCCTGGCTAATGGGGCAACTGAACCCTCCCCAAAGTACCCCTCGGAATGGGCCCAACCCCCCAAAATGAAATGTTTTCAGTAAAGACTAATTGGGAAGGAGGCTTGGGGGTGGTGGGGTGGGTAGGGGACGCGGCTGGACACCACCCCCGGCCATGCTCCTAGGGTCTGCCTTGGTGGTGTTCAGGCTGTCACGTGGTGCTGGGCATTGAACTGGTGTTGGCCACGTGCACGGCCGGTGCCTCCTGGCAGTGTTTCCCACAGAAGCGTTGATACCTGCAGACGCGAGAAGGTAGCCGTGCCCAGATTGGGGGTGCCCTGGCTCGGGGGTCTCCTGCAGGAGGGAGCTTCCCTGGCATCCCCCCACACCCCCTCATGCTGCCGAGTCTTCCGTTATGGCCCTTAGCGAGTCCAGATCGAGTTCTCCTCATTAGAGACATGCTTATATAATCTTCGATGCTTATTATAGATTTTTTGCTTATATAAATTTCGCGTGCTGCCCGCCTCCTTCCTCCTGAGAATAGGTGCGTCAGCCCGGGTGTGCATCAGTGTTTCTGTCCCCTTCCCCGCCCCGCCGCTTCCCTGCCCAGGGCCTCAGTGAGGCAGAGCACGAAACTTGGGTGCTGGGCAACTCGGTCACGTGATCTGTGTCCCTGAGAAGTCATGAGGGTGGTTGGGGCCTAGGCAGGCAGGAACCCGGAGACACCCCTCCCACACACACCAGATTGATCAGTATGGGGGCAGGGCTGCTTTTCGCCCCCCTCCCCCTCCCCTACGTGTGCTGCGTGAGACCTGGTTTCCTCTTTGGGGGTCCTGCTTCTTGGCAGTTGGGGAGACCAGAGGACTATGGACTCCGGCTCCAACCAGGCTGCCTCTGAATTCGGGGTGCCCCGGAGCTGGCCGGAGAACGGTCCAGTTCTCACCCCGGGACCTGCCCTCTTTCCCTAAGAGTCCTGGGCTTGCGGGGGCTGGTGCTTTGTACTTGCTACCTGGCTGGCTCCTTTCTGTGGGACCCCTGGTACAGGCTCGGGCGGTGCGTGTGGCGGCCACATGCCCGGAGCACCCCTGTGAGCCCACGGCCGGCCTCTCCTCTCCCCCCTCCAGAGATGGAATCCCGCCCTACCGTCTGGGCAGTAAGAAGCAGCTCCAGAGAGAGATGCACCGCAGCGCCAAAGCCAACGGCCAAGTGTCTCTACCTCATTTCCCGGTGAGTGAAGCGGGGGGCAGAGAGAGGAGAGGGGACGTGGGGTCCGGGAGGCAGGGAAGGTGGGCCGGGAAGGGAAAAACACGGGCAAGGGCTGTGGACTTGGTGGTGGATCAGAGCCCGGTGGTCAGGAACTTCACCTGGCTGCATCCAGACCTGGTTGGTGCTGTCCATCCAAGAGAGGACGGTGTTGGACGGGAGAGATAGTACAGCAGGAAGCGCGCTTGCCTTGCATGCAGCCGACCTGGGTTCAGTTCCTGGCCCCCCAGAGGGAGCCTTGTCAGGAGTGATCCCTGAGCACAGAGCCAGGAGCACTGTCAGGTTTAGCCCCCTACAATTTTTCCCCCCTATGGGACACCGGCAGCCTCATAATGAACAACAAACACTCCCTTCCCCCACAGAAAAAATAAAAAAACCCACAGTGTCCATGATGTATATCTGATCTGATTTGGGTGGGGTTTGTAGGGCTTGTGTGTTAATAAAAGTTACTTAGCCTGAGCATACAAAGGAGATGTTTCTGTCCAGAGATGCAAGCGGACTGTGGGGATGGGCATGTGTGTGTGTGTAGGGGGGAGGGGAATGACTGACACCTGTTGCTGTGGGTGGGTGGGTGGAGGGGTGCCCCTGCAAGGCCCGGCCATTAGAGGGGAAAGGCTGGCTGGCAGGTGGACTTTCCACTGTCTCCGCCCACCTCCAGGCCAGGGACCATTGAGAGAAGAGAGGGAGAGGGTTGAGGGAGAGGCAGGGAGAGAGAGAAAGGAGAGAGAGGAGAGAGGAGAGAGAGAGAGAGAGAGAGAGAGAGAGAGAGAGAGAGAGAGAGAGAGAGAGAGAGAGA